>BOSO01023218.1:9419-20552 GCA_018403395.1 Gorsachius goisagi | reverse complement strand
GCGGCTGCGTGGTGCTGAGCTGCCAGCCGGGTTAAACCGCGACACCAGTGCAGGTCTTATTGCCAGGCTTCATTGATCATTTGCATCTTACAGAAGCAACGCAACGGGAGAGTAAAGGAATTTCACCACTGGGCCTGCAAGTGATTTGCATTTTGCAGGTATGGGGGCAGCAGTGCAGAGTAAATTTTATCCTGAAATCCTCAGGGCTGCCCGCTGCTAATGGCAGGTTCATCTCTCGCAGCACCAAGTATTCCACTGAGCAATCCCAGCCGGTGTTGTGTTCTATTTCCTTTCCAACTTCTCCTCCACTTCTGGTATCTCCCATTATATTTTACTATTTTGAGTGGCTGATGCCAAACTGTAGAAATTTTTCTTCATCCTGCCCCAGAGCTTCGCAAACGCTGTTGTTGGGAAGACACCTTAAACTATTTGTGCTTTTTTATAGAAGATCTTACCCTGCAAGATGGAAGCTATCCCCTCCCTGCTGCCGTATCTTTGGGAAGATGACAATTCTTCCTAAGTAGCAGCAAGAATATCCTGTTCTGCTCACCGCCTTTTCCTAACCAGCGGCTTCTTAGCAGAGCGCTGGCTGCCCCCCTGCAGGCTGCCAGCCTGCCACAGAGGCTCTGTCCCCAGCCCTGTCCCTAAACCGCCGTGGGAGGGCTGCTAATTAGTGACCGACTGCCCCCGAGGCTGCGTGATGAACCCCTCTGCTCTGCACGAGTCGGAGGAGGCGGCTGTTCTGCGGGGATCGCGGCAGCCTTGGACGCAGCCAGGACCTTCTCCGTTAAAAACAGGCTCTGGCATTTGCTCCCCCGCTCCATTCCACCAGCAGCCACACATCTGAAAATAAATCAGATGGATCAGAGGGGCTTCAGCAGCCAGCACAGATGGGCGATAACCTCGGGGCAGCCCGAGTCGTCGTCCAACTCCCAGGGCCGGGCTTGTCCTGGCACGAGCAGACGCAGCGGTGCCGCGTTTGGGTGGGGATCTCGACTCGCAGAAGCCCATCGTGCGGGTTGGTGGGTTGCCGTCCCGCCGCCTTCCGTGCAGGCACGAGCACCGAGCTGTGCCCAGCCCCGATAAAAATATCATGGAAATCGGTTTCTCCGTGCTGAGGAGGACTTACCAAGCCTGGTTTGCTTCTTGGTAAGCCTGGCTCAGAAAGGGAGTCCTGGCCCAACTGAAGCCAGTGAAGGGTTTGCTTCTGAACTCGTGGAGGCAGGACGCAGCAGCGTCCTTCAGGCCATGGAGGCACCTTCCAGCACCACCTATCGCCTCTGCCGCTTTCCTGTTCATGTGCCCATTACCCCAGAATCAGCTAAGGTTTTCTCCTCTCTGTGCAGAAAATACTTCTGCCCAATAATCCTATTTCATAATCCCTTCTGCGCCCGTTTGATTTGTACTGCCATGGACCTCCCGTGATCTTCTGCAAAGCAGCAGCCGGAGGTCTGCCGGCTTGTCGAACCCTATATTCTCCATTCTGTCAAACTGCAAACATCTCAAAAACATCCGCGTCCTTTCCGACCCTTTCCGGGGACGGTTCCGACAGAGCTACACAATCGTGCAGAGCGCGGCCAAATCGCACTTGTGCCATGGAAAGGACGCTGGGCTGCAGACCTTGGGTAGAGCTGGCCCCGCGAAATCCCTAACGCAGACCCCGTTGCCTTCAGGAAGACCTGATAGGGATCACCGCCGCGTTTCTGCTGAGGTTTTCCCAACTTCGCCTCCAAGGCATGGTGCCGAAAGTCAGATTTTGGTGTTTTATAAAAGTTTCTATAAAAAAATCAGGTTAGGAAAGTTCTTCTTCCACATGAGATGGTTTATTTGCTGTACGCTGCAGCGTTTCAGAGCGCCTGGCCAGAAGGGGATGAATTGTTTTATGTCGCTGGTTTGCCTGATTTGTGCCTCAGCAGCACGGAGAAGCGGTTGGAGCCGTCTTCCCTCCCCAGACTCTCCCCGGAGCGGGAAGAGCGGCGTCCGAGGAGCTGCACGCCGGCTCTCCGGCCATGGCCATGGCCCTTCCACCCCTGCACGGGGAGGAGGCTGCAAACCCGGCCCCCGGCCGCACCCGGGAGCGTCGCTGTGCACTCAACTGCAGTGGAAGGATCCCTGCCTCATTTGAATAAGGGGTTAATTATCGCTCCTGTGTTTAAAATCGCTCTATTTCCGAGCCCATCAAAGTCTGTGAAAGCTTTGTCACGTGCTTTACGGGGAGTAGGAGGAGACGTAATTTATATAAGATAAAGAAAAACGAGACGGGAAAAGGAAGAAATTATTCCAGAATAGAAACAAATATTACGACCCAGCAGAAATTCTATTTTAAGCGTTTATAGATGTATTTTTGGGCCTCACTGTCTCTCCCAGCCCTGTGCAGCGCCGCGGTGGGGCCCAGCTCCATGAGGCTGGGGTGACCTGGCGGAGGCGAAGCCACCCTCGCCCTCTCGGCTCCGTGGCTCTGTGCCGCAGCAGCTTCAGCAGGGGCAGCGAGGAGGAGGAGGAGGAGGAGGAGGGGGAGCTCTGTTTGAAGGGACTCTGTCCGCGGTGGGGAGAGCGCATCTCCGTTTTTTTTTTTCCCCCCTGAGAAATAAGTGGAAATAAATAATTCAGCAAAAGAAAAAAATTATGGAGAGCTGAATTTGTCACCGTTCCTCGTAGGGCAGGCTTTTAAAACACATGGTACCTTCTGCGGGGACTGGATGGAAACCTGCTGCCTAAACACGTGAAAAAGCATTAAAAGACCAAGCAAATGTCTTTCATGTCCAAACATGGTTTCTTCACATGACAATAACTGCGAGTGGAGTCGATAACGTGTTACGCTAGGGGAGAGACCTTGTGAAGTTATTGCAGAAATGAGAACTGGTTAATTCAGTCTGGGCAGGCGCGTGGCATCAGCCTCGGGCATCGCTGCACACGCGGCGCCGGTGGGAGACCTCACGCCTCCGCTGGGGGGACATGGAGGAGCGCAGGGCGAAGACCTGGGCCGCAAAGGGCTCACCTGAAGGCACCGAGAACCCAAGATTCGTCAACGCAGATAATTGTTAGAGCCTAGCAACCACTGTCGGGGCACCTCAATTAGCGTGGATATTGATGACGCGCGTACTGGCTGATGGCTGCAAAAGCAGCAACGCAGAGCCCGCTTGGCGTGTGAGCAGCACAGCTCCACCAGGATTTGAGGGAGCCGCTGGTGAAGGTGCTGGGCGTTGATTACCTTTGGGGAACTCTTACACCAAAGCCCCAGTCAGCCCCCTTGCACCTATGAGTGAGAGTGTGGGCTGTCAGATTATCTGGTTTTAAGCCAAAACATGAAAATCTGAAGTTAATATCTTTCCTAGCCCATCTGTGACATTTCAGCGGAATAGAAGAACTTTGCAAAAGTTCCCTGGCAACATCTCTGTAAAAAAAAAAATATATTATTGAGCAGGCAAATAACAGCAATGTCTAGGGTAAGATAGAAATTGTCCATGGAATCACAGAATCATGGAATCATTTGGGTTGGAAAAGCCCTTGAAGCTCCCCCCGCCCAACCGCCCCCCCACCCCCAAACCCCGTCCCTCAGCACCGCCCCTGCCCGGCTGTGAAATCCCCCCAGGGGTGGGGACTCGACCCCTTCCCTGGGCAGCCCCTTCCAGCCCCTGACAGCCCTTTGGGGAAGGAATCGTTCCCAATGTTCAACCTAAACCTATGTTCCAACCCATGTTCCCAGGTATGATCCTGCTTCAACATCTGGTTACCCCCTTTGGTGGCTCCTGTTTACGCCCAGGCTATGCACCATGCAAACTACCCAGAAACTCTGTCACGAGAGCAGATATCCTCTAGCAAACAGAGCAGCACACCTAAATTCTTTCTAGGGGCTTTCCTCTTTATTCAGGGCATTTGCAAGTGGCCTTAACAAACCCGTCGGTGCCGTCAATGGCTGCAGCTGTAGGTCCCATGCTTGCACATGGGCTCGGCACAGCAAGGATTCTGGCTTTGTGGTGGCTGCCAACATTGGTGCCCTGCACTAAGCAGCGCCTGCTGCAACACCGGGCTGTCTGAGGCGGGGCCCGGGGCTGCGGAGCGGGGAGGATTCGCGCGTTGATGGGAACAAGAGATGCGGGAGCGCATCAGTCACTCAACCCCCTTGGCCCAGGGTCGGTAACAGAGGGATGATCTCAGACAACAGCGACTTCCATTGCCTTGAAAACCCTCAACTGCCAGTCTGGGGCATAATTCCTTGTTTGCAGAGATAATGTCAATGATTGGAACAATCATCAACCTGATCCAGCTGGAAAAGTCAACACTCATGGCTGGAGCCGTGTTTGCTGAGTAGCAGGACCTGTGACACGCCGGAGGATGAGCTCACGCCCATGAAATATTTCTGTTCCCTCTTCTATTGTCCCTTGCAACGGAAGCTCTCACCTTTGTTTTTACTATAAATCCCTTGTAGGAGAGAGATCATCCGCAGTTCTGACTCAGACCATTAAGAGCATATTGAGAAATAACTTAGGTTTCCCAGAAGGCTAATTTACGTCAGCAAGCAAAAAGATAATCACAGCCATAAATCTTTGCCCCTGTCCGTATCTCCCGATTGCTGTAAAAATATCAGGGCCCTACTTTCTATACCTTGGCCGAATGCAGTAATTCGACTTGTTTTTCCTGACATCTGCAGCGCACGGTAGTTACGCTGTTTTATAGCGGCCTCGTTTCCAGCACGCTGGAATTAAACATGGTCTGTAAATTATGCATGACTCTTTAACATTCATGAATCCCATCATTTTACTTTATTGATCAGTTCTTTCCCATAACTGGCAACAATCCATGAGGAAATGAATGTTCTACATCAGGCAAATGGGAATTTTATTGATGTAATATTGGGAAAGCAATAGACATGCTTAGCAAGCTGAAATGTCCTTTACGTTTCCCTGAGAGTGGTATCGGTATCCTCCTGCCTGCGTTGTACCTGGGCTCTTCAAGGGAGTTAAAAAAGCCGCTCTAATATTTATAGGGAAGCTAGGATATCCACCTATTGCCATTAATATTAATGAAGGCAACCATATACCTTCCTTTCCTTCTGTTAATATTAATGAAAATGGAGACGTGCTCCAATTCTTAAGTTCTTCACTGCACCTTTTTTCTCAGGACTGGCAGTCAGCCTTTGCTGCTCCGCTCCCCCCGTCTTCGCTCCGCGCAAGTACCAAGTCGGCACGCGCGGCCAACGGCAGCAGAGGGCTCTTCCACTGACCCCCACGCCCGAGGGGCAGCAATCCCTTTCTCTCTCACATAAACAAACCTACCGTGAGTTACCCGGTTAATAAAGGCTGCTTACCGAAATGCAGCACCTGCCCTCGTGCCAGTTGTAAAGCACAAGATCTAGGACACACCAACGGCAACAAAAGTCGAGGGCTGGAGAGGAGCCACAGCCATGTCTCTGCCGATCCCTCAGATCACGGAGGAAAAGAAGCCAATCCCTTCTCATCAAGGGCAAACCCAGCCCTCAATAAGACAAAATGAATTTCATATCAAAATGGCTACTGGTTGGGCATGACGGCACCAAACCCCTTACTGCTGTTAAGGGTGCAGGTGGCCAGCCTTCCTGGTGGGCCACCCAGCAGATGCTTTTAGACGGTCCCGCAAGGCTCCCGGAGAACCGTCGTGATGACAAAAGCGCTCCCCACGTTGAGCGTGACCTCTCACGACTCCATCTGCGTATCTGTGGAGATACGGACTCATGATCTGAGGGCAGCTAAAGGAAATTTAATTCTCTACATGCGCCTCCTAAATGATGTAAATGTGTGATTGGCATTCACCGCACCCCCGCTTTGGGAAAACGCCCGACTCTGCTGTATATTTTGATAAAAATGATTAGCGCCGGAGAGTCTATCCTGCGTCGGTTGTCGGGTGCACGTAATGAGATCAACCCGCTCATTTGATGTCCTGCTCATCAAGGAACGTTATGCTTGTCGAGTGTCACTGAATTTGTGTCCACCAGGAAAATGAAGAGATTTAGTTTTATCCTAATAAAGTCTTGCGCCAAGGTGAAATTAGCCAGCAGAGAGAAACGAGTACTGCTCTACAGTGCGGTATTAATTTGAAGTGTGCACATAGCAACGACCCTCCTTGTTAAAGCACAACTTGCCTTTTACACTTTGCTTTTCTCCAGACTGTGCAGCAGAAGAAATAGAATGACCTCAGGGTTTTTGGGGTTTTTTTTGGAGGGGGCGAACAACTTCCAAATAGTTGAAAAAAGTGTTAATTGTCCTCTCAGAAGGTCGTGAGTGCTCCCAGACCTCATAACAAGTCTCAGTTGTAAAAAGTGTTAATTGTGCTCTCAGAAGGTCGTGAGTGCTCTCACACCTCATAACAAGTCTCAGTAGTTTGTATTAAATGGTAAAAAAATTACTAGGGAAAAAAAAGCCGTTCCCCACAAGTAAGCCTAAAAGGAAAGCACAGGGTGCACCTAGGGGTGATGTTGGGTATCAGACAGAGGAAGCGTTTCTCCAGAGATCCTGCAAGCCCCACAATACAGCAGATTATACTCCAAGCAGTGAAGTAAAATGGAAGAGCGTAGCCTCCAACAGTTGCAAAAAGCCTTTGCGCTCTAAGATGTCTTAGCAAATGAAGTCTGCAATCCAGGAATGGAGGAGGCTAGGGTGAAAGCAAAGCAAAAACCCACCTCCAAATCACGGCGTCTGCAAGCAGTTATCGGCAGTCTCACTCGGCAGCCCACCACCGCGTTGTGCGTGCCGGCAGTCTTGGGCGCGAGGTCTGCATCAGCAGCACCCGCAGGGGGGCTTTTTTTGGGGTCAAATCAAAGACAACTTTGGCTGACAAGAAAACAACTCTTTGCTACACTTCACAAGAGGAAAGCTACGTCTTGATCTTTGAATTTTTGGGTAGCCAGGGAACGCAATGGCCATCTAAATGAATTCCCGACCATCCTCTCGGGCACAGGGAATTAAAACAACCTGTTCTTTACGAAAATCCCTTTTTCAATGGGGCCATCTGACATTGCACAGCCAGAGTGCCCTCGCCCCATCGTACGCTTTTTCCAACGTGTTTGATCTCTATAATAACTTTGCGACTATGCAGAGCTCTTCATAAATATTTAATTCAAATTATTCTGCAGACAAAAGCACCGGGGAAGAGTCAGAAGGTGACTCACTGTTTCTTAATCAGAGATGAGTGACTAGGCAGCTCTGGCGTCTCAGCGGGAGAGGGTTATTGTTGCTGATTAAATCAGCTGAGGATGGATCCCATGTGAGCCTGTGGGTCGCATCCTGGCTCCAGTGCGGCAGCCAGCAGCGTGCAGCAGCGTGCACCGAGCACCGGGGACCTCCGCGCTACAGCTCTGGGTCAAACCGCACCGTTAGCCTTGTTCCTTGCACGCTGGGCTTCGTGGGTTTGAAAACTTCTTTTTTCTCCGCAGCAGCGACCGAACCCCTCAGTTCTGGCATAGAAAAGGGGCGAGAAGACGTGTGACTTCTTTCCAGTGCCATCTGCCTTGGATAAATGCCTGTAGGGCAGAGCACTGTAGGCTCGAGTTGTCCTCACGCTCTTTGCCGTCGCTGCTGGAGCGCCAGGCTGCCCACCTCCTCGGCACTTGGCTCCCCGAGTGCAGCCCACAGACCTAACCCAGGCAGTGTGCTCACATCCATTTAGGAAACAGAAATATATTTAATTTAAAAAAAACCTCGTGGGCTAGAAAAGACGTATTTCTTGTACCACCAGCTAGAGTATCTGTGAGAAAACAAGCACAAGTCTAAACCAGCACAAATCACTTTAGCAGTAAAATAATGGTAAAAACCAGTAGGATTAATTTATTCCAGCTTTCAAGAGCTTTAACAATGATATCATGGATGGAAATAAGAAATAAAAAGTGATAGCGCATTAAAATAACTGCTCATTAAACACTTTGTGCAAGGTACAGCCATTCCTGTGTTCTTCTGGTACGGTTTAATTGACTTCTGTTTATGCTCACCTTTTTCTGGAATTTGTTTTCACTGATCTGGTGGCCTATAGTAAATTTATCATATTTGGTTAATTGCAGGAAGGTTTTAAGATAATACCAAGCATTAGCTTTACCTTTGGAGCTTGGCCAGTTAAATGAGAGCGGGTAGGCCAACAGCAACGGAGGTCCTGCAGGAAAAATTGGTGACAAGACCTTCTCCTGAAATGAGACCTTCCAGCTACAGCTCCTCTGGGCTCTGGTTGTCCGCACCCTGCCTCCCAGCCTGGAGGAAGCCAGCTCACCCAGAGGTGGGCCCGTGGTCACGGGTGTAAGTAGCCTGGCTTTATTGGTTCTTCCTTTGGCTGTCCATGTGTGCACGCTCACGTTGGTATCCTACAGGGGTACAAGAGGGATCTGAGCTCCATCTGCATCAACTTGCAGCGATGGTGCACCAGCTTCTCCACCCACACTGGCTGCAGCAATTTCTTTGCACATGCAATTCCCTCAGGGGTGGACATGTCTGAAGTACTCATGGTCACCTGGATTGCTCCGGGGTTTCTGTAACAGGTGAAGTTTCCTCAGGACATGGGCCTTTGTCCCTTTGGATGTACATGGCATTGCTGTTCTCCCACTGCGAGGTCACCAAAGCCTGCCTGAGGGCTCCCATCCCATCCCATCCCCATCCCATCCCATCCCATCCCATCCCATCCCACCCCACGGGTGAGAAGGTTACAGCCCACATTCACTTGAGCTGGATACAGAGATGGCTGAGCTGTCTGTGAAATGGTTTGGGGAATGCTGTATTTTACTCTTTGTTTTAAAGTAAGCAAGAACCTGGGATTTTTTACTTAAAATACAGGTGTGTAAATGGCAGGAGGTCAGGGAGTGCTGCAGGACACCAGCCGCCACCGCAGGGGCAGCAAGCCGTCCCCACTCAATGCTCTGTCTTGCAAAAAGTTCTTTAAATGTTCCTGAAAGTGGCTTTAGGATGGTTTTATCCATCTTCTCCCACAGTTTGTCAAAGTCTCCACTCTGTAACAGAGTGAAGATTTTATTGAAAAAATGGCGATGCAATGGACAGCTGAAAAATGACTGATCATCATGACGTCAGTGTCCTTGAGATATCCTCGTGACATGATGCTGGTTTTTCCTGCATGTGAAGACTTTCTCTACTTCACATACTCGCGTGTCGAATTCTGCCTGCAAGCAGAAGTTTGACCAACAGCCCAGGAAACAAACAAAGCTACAGGACCTCGCTGCAGTGACCACGTATTTCTGGTTTGGGATTTGCTACGTTTTGAGTTGCAGACTACGCTGGACATCAGGGCTGTGGGGTGGCAGTTCTTGTTACGCATTGCTTCTGCAGGCCTGTCAAGCCTGCGGGATGCCATCAGTCCTCAGGGAAAGTGGTAAATTCAGAATCAGTTCCCATTTTAATTTTAAATTAAAGGTGTCTTCATTGTGCAGAGCTGCACACCAAGTGAGCCTCCCCAGTCTCACGCAAAATACCCTGTTGCTCCCATTCCTTGGTTCCTCCATCGTTTGTCCTGCACCGCGAGCCGGCGGCGCTCAGTGCCCAAGCGCTGCCTGTCTCCCGGGGCTGCGCCACGCGCTGCTTAGTGTGATGCGGGCGTTGGACATGGGGATGCTCCTGGCACCAGGTGGATGGAGCAGGCATCTCGTCACCAACGCTACCGATGCTTGTGCCAACTCTGCCAACGCTTGCGCCAACGCTAACGATGCTTGCGCCAACTCTGCCAACGCTTGCGCCAACGCTACCGATGCTTGTGCCAATGCTACCGATGCTTGTCCAACTCTGCCAACGCTTGCGCCAACGCTACCGATGCTTGTGCCGATGCTGCTGATGCTTGCGCCAACGCTAACGATGTTCGTGCCAATGCTACTGATGCTTGTCCAACTCTGCCAACGCTTGCGCCAATGTTACCGATGCTTGTTCCGATGCTGCTGATGCTTGTGCTGATGCTGCTGACGCGTGTGCCAACGAGCTGCCGGTGCCATGCAGCCATGTCCTCCCAGCAGGAAGCCTGCGGCACCACCCATGCCCTGGGTCAGCCGAGCCTTGCACAGCCCCTGCCCGTCCCGAGGGAGCGCAGGGTGCAGCAGGGAGCCAGCCGCAGGGCGGCGAATGCAGCCACCGGCCCCGAGAGCCTCGCCAGGCACGTCCGGCAACGCTGCACTGGGCACCTCCACGGCACGCAGCACCTGCAAGTCTCCCAGCGCTTTGGGGGCAAAGCCTCTTATTTTCGGTGAGCAGCGTCCCCATTGAGGTGGGCTCACTCGTACGCCCCCTTGGGTTTTTTTATAGCCCCACTGGGCCACTGAGGTATCAGCCAGCCAGGAAAAATGGGACTGCCTTCAGAAATAGACTCTTCTATATCCCCTCCAAAACATATATATATCAAAATGTGATGCTATGGTTTATGCACATAACTAATATTTTATGACCCTGTCATTGACACTTGCGGCCAGTGTGTCTTCAGGCCACCAAAACAGCTCAGACGGTGCATAAAGAGGAGTGCAAACCCTTCAGCATGGATTAGTCCTTCATGTGCAAATTAATCCTTCATTTGTTTTGTATCTGCTAAAATCCCCTATTTAGCTCGAAGCTGTAGTTTCACCAGGAGCTGCTGTATGCAGCTACATGAACTTGGTGCAATGGCCACAAAAATCGAAGGAACGTTATCCATTTCAGATGCATCGAAAATACAAACATTTCCTTTTCTTGCAGTGCTTCAGGAGTGAGAGGAGCCCAGAAAGCAGAATGGCCTGGGCCGTTTTACCAGCCAAGAGGGTGCCAACTTTGCGGGCAGATCAGCGTGGAACCTCTGGGAGGCTGCACCACTGCAGGAGACGACTGCTGACACCAGGGCTGGGCAGGCAGAAACTTTGCAAAGCTCCCCTCTGGCTCGGGAAGGTGCAAACCCGGGAAGGAGATGGGTTTGGAGCGGTGACTTTGCCCCCGCGCAGTCTGAAGCCTGCGAGGGAAAGTGTTCCCCGGGCAGCCCGGTGGCACCTCCCCACCCGGCTGCGGTCCAAGGGATGGGAACTCCTGATGTCACCCCTCGGTAAGCAGCGAGCACCATCTGCCTCGCTGTCTCAGGCACACTCGGCTTTCACAGAATCCCAGAATCCTAGAATGGCAAGGGTTGGAAGGACCCTCAGGAGCTCCCCCAGTGCCACCC
>BOSO01023217.1:0-26711 GCA_018403395.1 Gorsachius goisagi | reverse complement strand
TTGCTGTATGTGCAGGCTCTGGAATGGGCTGCCCAGGGAGGTGGTGGAGTCCTCATCCCTGGAGGTATTTAAAAGAAGGATAGATGAGGTGCTTAGGGACATGGTTTAGTGGTGGGATAGCAGGGTTAGGTTAAAGGTTGGACTAGATGATCTTAAAGGTCTTTTCCAGCCAAAGTGATTCTGTGATTCTGTGATTCTGTATACATGGATACAGAAGGAGGATTATCAAATGCAGCCTTATGAAGTATTCATGTGTTCAGCTAAGCACACACATGATTTTGTTTATGGAGTGATGCTTAGGTTCTGCTCAAGCTGGAACTATCTTTATATTGACTAATGCAGTGGGGCCTTCAGCCCAATTTTACCTGTAGACACTAATATAATACAAATAATAAATATCACTGCTAATAGTCCATTCTGTGGCACAAGAGTCGTATAATTGCATACATAAATTCCCATTCAAATGTGCAGATGTGAAAAGTATGTTTGACAAGCGATCTGAACATTGAACATTTAGGAATATAAGAGAGATGTTAAGTTACTATAATTTAAAATGCTACAGTGTTATAAAATCATTTACATTCAGAACAATTTCATTTGACACCATTCAGATCTGGAGCAGAATATATCTTGCAATTCTTAAGTGAAGCCATTTGCAATTAGAACAGGCTGAAAAAAAAGACGACTTGCTATGTTTAGATATGAGAAAGAAAAGGATTTGATCATAACAGGTTTACATAGTCTTGACAACAAATCCACTGAGACGTATTTCCTGTAACACAGTCCGTGTTGGCAACAGAGTCACACAAGAGCAGTGGACAGTAAAGCCAGGAGGTGGCAGGACATGGGACTGCACAGAGACGTGGGAAGAAGGCAGGCATGAAAGGCAGAGGGTGAAGCTAGAATGATTGAGAATGGTTTCCAATTTTTCATGTTTGGCTTCCCACATCAAGTTTGCCTACTCATATGTGATACTAGACTTGTGATACAAAGTATGCGGCAGAAATAGACAAGGAGAGAAGTGGAGATGTGAAGGGTTTGGTATTGAAGGGAGTGCAGGAATGAAACTCTGGAGAGAAAGTACTTCTCATACCCTTTGCATAACCCTGAAAGGAATAAAAAGAAACTTTCTTTGGTGTTAAGACCATAAAGTCAAGTAACATGGGATTAACTGTAGCTCTTCTTGGACCAAAAATAATTTCCTTCGAAGAAAAAAAGTCCAACAAAACCCACGTGAAATTATTCTATTTAAAATTTCAGAAAGAGATGGTTTTCTTATGTACCTTAAATGTACTTGTCATAGAGAACTGTGTCCTTGATTGTGGGAGTTCATATGCTACTATAGAGTAAGGTAATAGAAAATCATCGTGAACTTACTTATACTTCTATTGTGTTTTTTTATCAGCTGGAAGTCAGTGAAAGGTAATGAAGTCAGGATAGTGGAAGTTTGCAAACAGAATCAGAGGTTATTCCGTTCCAGGTGTTTTAAGTGCCACTTATGCCTGAAAGAGAAAAAAAGCCCCTGCCATTTGAAGCTGGATGCTGTTAGGCTTCACTGGTTCTTTACTATTCCTTGCAAAGCTGCAGCTGAGTAAAAATCAGGAATAGAACATGTTTTGTGATTATGCCAATTATTGTTTCCTTTTTTAATTGGGGAGTGGTTTGGGGAGAAAGGTTGGGGTTTTTTTTCTTCTGTTGTTATGAAGAAATTTTCCTCTGGGTATATAAGGTTGCAGATTTATTACTGTCTCCTTCTGTTTCATATTACTGCACACAGATTTTTCTGAACAAAGTATACTTTTAATAATATTGAATTTGTATATACTTTTAAAAGAAACTCAGAATTTCTATATCCTTTTATCTCCAAGACGATTAGGAACTCATTTTCTTCACTAAAATCTTCAGCTGATTGTGGTAAAAGACAAACTGGGTTTTAGTACTTTGCTACTAGTAAATTACCATTAAAATAACAAATCTATTGACAATGATAATAATAAACTGTTCATAGTAAGAAATGTATGGACGCAAGCTGTGAGGGAGAAACAATGGTCTATTTCTGCAGACATATTTTTACTCATCAGCCAGTAAAATGATGTAAACTGAGGCTAGGTAGTGGTGTGCACAGGCCCAAAATAGCGCTGACATGTTACTTTAGGTCTCACTGAAAATTAAAGAGTCCAAGCCGCAAAACAAAGAACCTGCTTTTGCCTCAGCACAGGAGGGAACAATTAAAATCCCTTTTTCTGGATGCTGGATCAGCAGCCAGTGCCTGAGGAAAGATTGCAGAGAGCCAGCGGCTGGGGAATCAGCAGCCTGCCCTGTGGCCAGCATCCACGGACGCTGAGCTGTTCCTGTCAGTGATGAACCAGGCCTTAGGAGGAAGGAGGCAGACAGAAACGGAGTTGCTTGGCATACTGGACTAAGGGAAAAAAGAAAGTGATCTTTACATTGAGGAAACGACTCTGGATTTTGGGCCTTCAGTGTTTAAGAGAACAAAACTCTTTTTACTCTTTGTTTTATTAAGACTTCATCAAAGACATACTTCTCTAACAGAATCAATTTTCCCATCTAAGAAAGACAATCCATTAGATCAAAAATACTCAGTTTTCTGGGACAGGAAAAGATGAAACTGGTGTTAGCAGTGAGATCCATTTTCCAGCAAAGCAGATTGTGTGTTCATATTGCTGTCGAATCAATATGCAATAAATAATGGAGATGCTCATAGATATAAAAATAGCCAAAAGGAATTGATATAAGACCAAAAGGAATTAAAACAAGACTTAAAACCGAGCCAGGAGACTCCACAAAATGAATTAAAGCAACATCTGGAAACTTCCCAAAAAGAATTGACAATGAACTATTGTTAGAAATTATATCTCTGTCTTAGTAACAACTATGAAACTCTGTCTAGTCTGATGAAATGGAGGGGAGCCATGAACTGACTGCCCTACATCAACAGATTTTTCAGGAGTAGAGGATACCAGGAAAACTTTGTCTAACTTGACATTTTTTAACAGAAATGGGGTCTCAGGGGGTTGAGCAGTTAAATGATAGCCTTGAGAAGAAAATTAAAGGGACTATAGAAGACAACTTTCTGGGCAAGAGATTGGGACAGATGAGATGGTGACGGAGGCAGGATGTTTGCCTAAATTTTCCATCTTGTTTTTACTCAAAAATGCCCAGAGGGGAGAGGTCGGATTGGCTCAGCTCAGATAATGCAACCCTCAACCCCTGTATCCTTGAGGGGAAACTCCCTGGGAAGTTGATTTGGCACAGTACAACATCCTAGTCCAAATGAATGGTTGGGGAGATGAACAGATGAACAACATATGGTCAGAGGCATAGAGCAGTTGTGAGAAGCACTGTTTGCTCTGAACCCGTAGGCACATTTCTGTGTTAGCAGCTGGCTGTCTTGCCTCCACACCCCCCATCGATTCCTTCTAAACACAGTTCTTAAGCACATTTGAATAATTTTGGCTAACAGGAGAAGTAACTAAAAACCTAAAAATACCATCCGTTCAAATTGTTTGAGTGCAGAGAATTGGAGCCAAGCAGCTGTGCTCTGGTCAGAATTTATGGGCCTGATCCAAAGCCTGGTGAAACACCTCTTCTGCCTGCTGCGATGCCCACTTTTCCTTCCCTTTACCAGTTATGAGAGCAGAGCAGGTGTAGAGCCTCATTCCATATTGCTGAACATGGGTTAACATTATTTCAAGCTATAACTCTCTCTGCCCAGGTGCTGTGCAAATGCTTAATGCTGAGAGCTAATGTAAAGGCTCTGCTCTTCCTTCAGCAGTATGCTGTAGTTTGAAGGGTCAATCCCAAAGGGATTAAGAAATTTCTTCCATGAAAAATTGTTTCTTTAACCAGTGCTCAAAATGCTTCCAACACCTTTAGCTGACCCCAGGATGATGAATGAGGTGATCTTGCTTAAGTCTATGTTACTTTACATTATGTTACTGCAGCTCAATAAACACACTTAAAGGAAAATCTTGTTTTCATAATAGAAAAAAATGAAATGCCTTTCTGATATGGCTTGCACCATTTCAGGTCACCCTGTTCTCACTGCCATTTATTGAACTGCATTAACAACACCTTCAGAGGAAGCAGGTCACCCTTCCTTTTATGTGAAGATACAAAGCGGTGAAGTGAAAACGGTGGGTGAAGCAAAAGTAAAAATTGCAATTAGTTTAAGTGCTGCTCTTAGAGCATTCCAGTCAAAATTGAGAATTGAAAGGAAGAAATAAGGGGGAGGAGGAGGGAACAGTTCTAATTTAAATGTTTTTTTTTTGTTTAAATTTCAGTGCCTAAGAAAAACCAAAGAAACTGGGGTATGACTAGTGTGAAACTGTTTTATCCAATATACATTTTTTAATCTAGAAATGGTCATAGGTAAGTAGTCTACATGATTGAGATACATGCTGAAATTTGTTCTTCCAGAAATATTTAATCTCTCTCCCTAAAATAAAACTATTAATTAATGAAAATGTGATTGTTTTCATCAGGGAATTTGTCTGTAATAAAAAAAATGGCAGAATTATTCCCTGTATGTTGCTTTTCCTATTAAGTGACAGTAGTACTAAGGAAGATGATAACTAATGAGATCCTTGCATACTTCCTTTATGAATATGCTTATTTTGAGCTGTCCCCCTTCTTCACAAATACCATTGATTTTAAAGTCCTCATTTGGAAGAAAAAATGCCTTTCAGCTGTGTGAGTCATAATTTTCCAAGTCTCTGATGGTTGTATGAATGCACCTCAAGATACAACTTGACCCTATTAAGAGGGAATATGTTTGGGAAAGATGTTATGAATGCTTTCTTTCCTTGGGAATAGACAAATCTTTTTCCTAACTATCTCTGTATTATTTTTTCCTAATTGTTCATTGCAGCTTCTCTACTCTTCTTAAGCCTATGACAACATTTGCATATTTGTCTACCTGGAATAATGTGTGAAATTTTTTTCATTCAAAGAAAGTGTGTATAGCAATGATTGATTCATATGACAAAAGCAGTATACAAATTAAGACCACAGGCTATGGATCTAGGCGAGACAATGCAGTTCAATCTCCAAGAAGCAGATAAATATGTATCTTTACACACAACTGCATTATCATATCAGATTAGTATTATTTGGATGTCTCTACAACTTCCTCATTTTTTTATCCTCTCCTTGTGATTGCTTTTCTGACAGGCAGCATTTCAGCAATTCTGTGAGACATGGATATTCCTTAAGATCCAATCAAAACATTTATGTCACAAAGTCCCCTAAAAATCTGGACTTAAAAAAATGAGATTAGCCCCTTTTAGAAGAAAAGAAAATGCATATAGAGATATTTTAGACTACTTTTTTTTTTTTTTTTTTTTTTTAAAGTATGCACAGAGGGCTGCTCAACTTCTGAATTGACTGCCAAGAAGTCCAGGCTGGAAGATGATTGGTAATCATGTTTCCACACGAGGTTGATAAACAATTATTTGCATATAATATTGAAAAGTAGGAAAGAAAAATGAAAGGAGCATTCAAAGAGGAAGAGAACATGGTGTGTAGTGAGGAGAACAGAAAATACTTATTTTTACTTAAACTCTTGTATCGGTTCATATAAAAGTATTCAGCTGCAGGATTGTATGTAATAGCAAAAGGGGTTCTATACAGACAGCCTGCTTGTCTAAGCTGAATGAAATACAGAATTTAAGCATGTCTAATATATTAAGAGGTGAATTGGATTTCTAATATATGAATATTTTTGACAGGTATTTAATAGTATAAAAAATGTAAAGCTGCACTCATCTTTTTTTTGTACTAACCCCGCTTTAGCTGGAAGAAGAAACATTTTCCTCTTATGCTGGATCACACCTCGTATCATGGGGTGGAATGGGGAAGAAGAGAAATGGGACATACCTTGTTCTTTGCCACTATGCATCACTGCAATTTGTTTCCAATTTTGGAAGAGCTCCATGGCAGCTGGGAGTATGCAACTTGGTGTCTGATCGAGAGCGCAGTAAGTAGGGCTCCAAAGTCAGGGTCTGACAGAAGGAAGGCATGCTAATTTCCTTGATAAATCCATTCCTTGTCAAGAAAACACTTGATGGCTAACAAGTATCTGTTTTTTTCCCACTGCATGATAATGAAGGAAGTTACCTACTGGGGGTGCATGGTAGTCCCTTGATCCAGCAGGGATTAGTCAGCACCACAGTTTATTTAACTTAGCTTGCTGCATCTCTCAGACCTTGTATCTTCAAATTCTGTAGTACAGGTCCTATTCAAAATTCCATATAGTTCCCCTCACTACATATCTGCACAGCTTTTTTCCTGTGCATGGTGCACACAGGTGGGTAGTGTGTTTGTATCTGATACTGCAAAGGAAATGGAGATTATGCACTGTAGTGTTGACACGTAAAATGGTAAAAACTGTGAAGCTATACAGAAAAAAAAAATGTAAATAACTAGAAAAGATATTTTTTTCTTTAAACATTAGACACCCAAGATCTGAGAGCACCAGCTCTAAATAAACTACAAATGCTGGTAATCCATGGTTAAGAGCTAGCTTCTTTATTTACGAACATACGAAGCAAGCTTTCCCTGAAAGAAACAGTAACACTAATTTCATATCCTCTGAATTTTCTCTACGATGTACAAAGATACCTAATGAGAACATGATGACAACTTTATCTCACAGACAGATAAAGCAAAACTCATTAAGCAATTTTTCTTCTGCTAAATATAAGGAGGATCACGACAGCATCTTAGCGCTCACAAATCTCAAGAATTGAACTTGATGAATAAAGGAAATTAAAAAATCACTGTTTTTAAATAGCAGTACGCTAGAATTTCATAACAAAGGAAATAGTATAAGTAGTCAAAATGAAGAATTTATTATTTTATTTCTAGAAAATAGAAATACTAGAAATAAAAAACTTGAAATAAGAAAAGCTTTCAGTGAATTTTGTAAACACACTTTTTTCAGGCTCTTGCTGGTTCTTGAATGTTAGTATCTTTATTTTGAAATGTTGCTTCCTGATTTCATTAGGCACTAATACACAGCAATCAGCAAGGCTAGTTTTTACACAGCCTCAGATCTTTCAGGTGTTATGTGTGCTTGAGTGAGAGAATACTTTGCTCTTGAAGGTAATTTATTAGGCATATTTGTGTAGGAATCTCTAAGTTGTGATCTATTTCTAGTTGTGCTGTGAAATAATGGATTACTTAACTCTTTCAAAAATAAAGAGGTACCTACATTTCTTTATAGCCTTCTTGTACTCTCAATTAGGACAATGATAGAAAAACAAAGTTCAGTTGTATTAAGAACTGATACAAATATTTTTGCTGCAGAGGCTAAAAAATACAGTATATGCACTCTTAGGAGATATTGCAAGAGGTATGAAATTTTCAGTGTAAAATTTTGTCATATGAGATCTTTTTTTGTGCCCCCTCTAACATCTCAGATTGGGTTTTTTCCCTAGAACAGAAAGATTCACACCTACTCTACCTTCCTTTAATTTGTAGTAAGCCTGTGAAAGATTTGATTTTATACACGTTTAACTGATTGAATAATAGATTTTCTAACTATTGCTTGCACCATTCGCCATCCTAGAATGAACTTTGGGAGTGCAGGATGGGCAATGTAAGTGGCTAGATGATGAGTCTGTTTTCCTGTACTTAAACTGGAAAGATGGTTTTGGGTGCCTACAGGTAAGTTTTTCCCCAAACTAGTTCTGTACTGGACAGCCATCTACAGAGGGTATATTACAACTTCAGCAGTTCATCTATGGGCATGAGAAGACAACATGATTCTAAGACAGGCTGCTAGATATGGCAAGACATATCAACATTTCCGAGGAATGGGGACCCCATGCACAAATGACACTGCTTTGTTACGTGCATGAAGATTTTTGAAGAAAAAAGATGGACTCCCAATGTAGGATTTCAGATTTTTTTTTTAATCTATATAAGTATTAGTAATATATGTTGAAGGAATCCCTGCATTCTGAATCAAAATAGGATATTTTGCTTTTCCTCCCTCTGTGGGCAGTGTTATTCAGACTGTGTCAGCAACCAAATATGACCATAGATCTCCCTGAATGATTTCTCCTAACCTTTATTTCTACCAACAGATTATCAAGTAGCTTCTTTGACCAGCCTACTTTCTAGACAAAGCCTTATGCTATGAAGGTTAATAAAGCCTTCAACATTTTCAGCAATACAAAAGAAATCCTGAAGAAGTCCAATGGTGAGTGTAATTGAACAGAAACTGCCTTTCTCAATCTCAGTCTTCAGGTTCAGAGTTGATGGATTCTGTTCCTGTTCCAGCTGACAACCTCCTGATGAAGACCCTTTCATTTGAAACAGACGCTTGCCTCTCTTTATTTACCTCCTCGAGATTGTTTTCACTTTCACATTCATTGCTATCTGTGTCTAACTTGGCCAGGGACTTACAGAGAATTTGTTGTCTGTATCACCCCAGCAGGTTCTTGTGTTTGCATCTCTTTCTCTATTGCTTCTTTTAATTACTGCTACTCCTAAAACAGGCTGCTTATCCTCTGTAAAGCAGTGAAACTAATTTTTCTCACGGAAATGCTTACAAAACTGCTAGAGGAAAACTGAGACAGGGTTACCCTTTTTTTTTTTTTTCTAAAAAGTCAATTAAAAAGTATTCAGTAAAATCCAAGACATCTGGGTCCCATTTGAGTTTGATACCAAGGTTCATACAGTAATAAATACTTGCAAGCTCTCATTACAGATGTACACTTATGTATACCACAGAAGTCTGAAATAAATCCAACAGAAAACTTTTGCTATTGTATGTTTAAATACTGATGATATTGATTTATACCATTTATCATTTTTAATTCCACTTAAGTCAATTGTGTTATTACTTTATTTCCTAGAAAATATTTCAAAATTTATCTTTACTATATAGTGCTCTGCCAAACATAATCTTAGTTGGCACTGCCAAACTTCATCTTATTTTGTAAGTCAAATATAGACTCATGGAATCATAGAATGGTTTGAGTTTGGGAAGGGAGCTTAAAGACAATCTAGTTCCAACCCCCCTGCAATGGGCAGGAACACCTTCCACTAGACCAGGTTGCTCAAAACCCCATCCTGACTGGCCTTGAACACTTCCAAGGAGGGGGCATCCACAGCTTCTCAAGGTTATGGTAATGCATCTGCTGAGAACATTTATCTTGAGGTTCTGCAATATGTATATGACTGTCACAGTATAGCACAAAGTCCATTTCAAATTACAACTTTTTTAAGCTGGGCTTCGCGTGATCTTGTAAATGTACTGAAATTAGTTTTTCTTGCCAGCAGTCTTTCCTCATATACAGAATGTGTCTACAATCCCTGGTTTTAGGGCATACATTTTCAAAATATATATTTCAAAGGAGGGTTCATCAAAACTGTCCCAGGTTAATCAAACTGAAGCATCTAGGGTCTACTAAGGGATTTAATAGCACCTTTGCATTTCTTTGCTTCCAAGGGTACTATGAACAGATCAAAACACTTCTCAGTACAGTTACTCTTATGAACAAAAACAGTGTAGTTTTGTCATAAGCACCTGGTTTCTTTCAGATATTTTTAAACCATCATTAGATTGTATGCAAAGATGATGGTTATTTCTATTTTATGTAAATGTGTTTTGATCTTAAAATATAGGCTACTCTTTTTTTGTAAACTGGTATTTTCTCAGCTGAAACCACACGTCTGTTTTTCCAGACTGACACTCATAACATTTACAGTTTTATTACCTTGCTTTTTTATCAAGTGTTTTAATTAATGAAGCCTTTTTCCTTTCTAGAGATTTTAAGAGTTCTTGCCAAGTGTCTCACTCTTTTGCTTCAGCGTATTCAAGACTGAAGGGATTTAAACTTTCTCTGGCCATTATTCCTTCAGCTTCAAGTGAAGGCAATTATTTTGCCCCTGAGGACTGTTTTAAGGGTTTCCTACAACCATTACCATTGAGATCTCTTGATTCTTATTAATTTGCAGGAAATCTTTTCATTCCTACTTCCATGACATATTTGAAAGGTGAATCTTCTAAAAGAAATTTGCTAAGCTGCCATGAGCTAGTGGTCTTGTGCTTTTTGCAATAGTTGCACAATGGGGAAGTGATATGACAGAAATACATTCTTCAGTATATTATACTGTAGGTAAGCTCAACAGAAAAGAAAGAGGTCTATTTTGGACTACATCAAAAAGTATACATATTTTCTAGTCTGACACTGCTGTCTTTCTAGGCATTTGTCAGGCCTCTTATTAGAAGGTGACTCTGTTCTGAGCTTTTTCACATTCAGTTTTAAGCTCAGTTGAAAGCTTCCACCCACATGCTTTGGAACAGATCAGGCAGGATATTGCAATAGGTATCTGAAGTGTTTTGGAGGTGCAGATGTTCCGGTTGGGTAGGCTGTGGACAGTGTTCAGATTCTTCAGCTGTGGGAGAGACAGGGACTTTCTATATGGGGAAGGATCCTTCTGCTACCTATATCCAACCGTGTGCACAATGTTTCCTCTTCTGAATCTTTTTGGAATATGGTATGCAACTGTACCTTATACAATGAATGGGCCCCAAATGTCAAATGCAAAAGTGAATTTAGAAACTCAGGAGTGAAAATAGTAACAATTATCTGAGAATTCAAGAATTGCATATTCACCTACAAGAGAGTAATTGCTTTTACTAAGGATACTAATCCAGATTAGTTTCAACACCTAGGACATATAAGAGAAAAGCAGGTAGCAGGAGATTTTTATCTACTGCTGTTATATGTATTTATCAATTTGAACAGTTACAGCAAGGATTTTTAACAAGAAGGGGGAAGAGGAAAGAAAGAGGGAAATTATATTTCCTTTTCTCAATAGAAATAAAAGGAAAATCCTAGCAGGATTTATAAATATTTGTCAAATCATGCTTCAGTAAGTGAAAGCTAAGCTTCTTTGTATGGGCTGCCCACCAGTCTGTATGAGAAAACTGGGCTGAAAATGAAAAAAAGAAAAAACAGCCATAATTCAACATATGTTCCAGTATATGTTCGGCATTTTCTCTTCTTTAGACACTGGCAATTTCTTCAAGGACCGTGTAATTTGAAACATCAGTTAAGAATAACGGAAGAGTTAGAGGAGAAGTGAGTGAAATCAAAGAGATAACGGAGAGTCTATTCTCCCCCCACTCTGTAAGACTGTATGTCACTAAGGAGCCAATGCCTCCTACTACAAGATGACCTGTTCAGGCATTTAAGACTTTGCCAAGCTAACCAGTCAGGCTGAAATTTCTCATGCTGAGTGCCTGTTGCAAAGTGAATTTGTTTGGATTTTGCCAGCCAAAGTGACTTAGCTCTTTCCAAGAACGATACCAGTAAAAAAATCTGTTGGCTGGCCCATACTAAAAAATTTTAGTGACCTTTTCTTTAAGTAAACTCATGTTTTGAACTTGAAAATTGGTGAGCTATTACAGTATGTGCCTTTTCTGTCATAGTGAAATCTGTCTGAACTTGTCTATGTGCTGTAAGATTAAACAGAAAAGCGTAGTTTGCAGAAATCTGATAGAGGTATCGTACACAGTTCTCCAAAAATTTTTTTAATGCTAAACTTGCCACTGCCTGGTGCCAGAAGGGGCACCAAGCTTAGTGATGAACACCCTGACTGGGTGAGGAACCTGCATAGCAATAGTGGCATGAGTGTCCCAGGAACATGAGGAACGCAGACACTGGAATAACTGGAAACAGGAATGGGTGAGAGAGAACAACTGGAGGGAACAAAGCAATTAGGAGCAAGAGAAGAGATGGACTGAGGCTGCAGAAACTGAAAGGAAGAACCTGTGAGCGTGGAGACCTGTTGGAAAAGGAACAGGCAATTCTTGAGAATGGAGCTGAGGGTCTGCTGGTACCGTATGTGCAATGAACATCTTGGCTGGGGGCTGGGGAATGCGTAAGTAGGAAGAGTTGGCATAGTACAAAGAAGCAGAAGTCAGCAAAGGTGGTTAGAAAGAGGCAGAGTTAGTGATATTGTAATCGGGAAGAATAGAGCAGTTTATTTTTATTAGAGCCTACTTTCCTTACAAGATCAGAAGAAAACCTTTTCTGAATCCCAGCTTTGTTTTTCAACAACTATTATGAAAACTAACAGGAAAATATCCTGTGTCCTTCTACATGGGATGCTAGTGAAGATCACAGGAGAAGACAACCAGTTACTTCTGTCAGCTCAAAGGATAGGCAAGAATAGCTAAAATGAGATAATCCACATTTCATCTCCGAACATGGTCAGTAGTGGTTGTTTGGAGAGAGTGTAAGAAGCATGGAAAATTACAAAGATTTGGCTGTCACTGTAGAGAAATGGGATGACATTTTACTTTCTAGGAATCTATGGGTTAAGAAAAACCTAAGCTAGGGTTTCCAGCTGGGCTCATTATTTTTCCCAACTTCTGATAGATTCAGCTGTGATAAAAGTGAAAGCTAACATCATGAAACAAAGTGATTTTTCATTTCCTGTCTTTTCCCATTTTCTGAGAACCCTATAGCCACATTTATATAAATGTTAAGACTCCACGGTACAAAAGTTGCAATTTGAACATAACACAGTATCTGTACTGGAAAATCAGGTTCTAGCAACTGGGCATCTTAGGTATGTTTTTCTGGCTACCAAATGTCCCTGCAACTCATTTCTGCATCTGTGAAAGGGACATAATAATACTCAGGGGAGTATTGTGAACATAAATTAGTTAATTGAATAATACTTAAGAGTTATAGTAATACTTTTCTGACTGGGACAGGAAAGTTCCCACAGAAATTAACAAATCTGTCTTCTGAGTTTGAATTGGCTCCATTAAATAAGGACTAGAGATAGACACTACGAAACAAAAAAGCTAACAGAAACAAAGCATAGCATCGAATATTATTAAATGACAGCTATCCAACCTGTCCACAAAATGAAAGAGGACTCTTAAAACATTATTATGTGACCAGGAAGCTAAAGATTGTACACTAATGAATAGGAGGGATACTCATGATCACTTAAGGTTGTATGTAATTCTGGCATTTCCTAGTTTCTAAATGCATATCCCTGGAATGCCCAAAATGCCACAGTGTAGTTTGTCTGTCTTCATGTGTTTTATCTGATACATAGTGTGGTTGGAGTCATAAGATATATGTAGAAAAGACAACACTTTTAAGACAAATCCTAACATTTCTGGGGAAGCAGAATATGTGTGCCTTATATAACACAAACTCTTTAATTCTTGAAATGTATGCTTTACTGAAAACTCAGACATGTATTTCAATTCAAATACTAAAAAAATGCTGAAATTGAGTAGCAGCTTTTTACTGATTGCTTCTATATCCATACTCAGTTCAGCAATAAGCAACCAGACAAGCTGCTTTTTATCTGTTTCTGTTGTGTGAAGGGTGAGAAGAGGTCAGGGGACAATTATTTAGGTTCATTTTAAAGAATTGCTTTCTTTCATCATTGTGGTTATAAATTGAATTTGTATTTCCTGTTTATACCCAGCTTCCTTGGAAGGGCAAGGCAGGCATATTATATTAACTAGACCGGTGCAAAAGATTGGGTTTTTTTGCTTGTTGGCCAAACAATGAATAAATACATGTAATGGATCAAAGAAAACAAAACATTTGATGTTATTGGGGTTTTTTTAACATTTTAAATTAAATTGGAGAAAACACACCCGTAAAATACAGTTTCAAAATGAAGCATTTTCCCCCATTGTAATATTATAACCCCTTAAGAAAGGATGTTTTTAATTTTGGTCTGGTACCGAAATTTTTTTCTGTGGGATCCTTTACAATTTTGATGGAAATCTTTGTTTCTGTTTTGATGGAATTCTATGTTTCTAGTAGCAGTTATGTTTTTGTAATATCTTTTATGTATTACTGAGCACACTTTACCTTTATAGTTGTACATCTGACATAGTTCAATATAACCCTATTTAGATATAGAATCATAGAATCATTTGGTTGGAAAAGACCTTTAAGATCATCAAGCCCAACAACACCTGTCCACCACTAAACCAGGTCTCTAAGCACCTTGTCTACACATCTTTTAAATACCTCCAGGGATTTGGACTCAACCATGTCCCTGGGTAGTCCATTCCAGTGCCTGATATCTCTTTCAGTGAAGAAATTTTTCCTGTTATCTAATCTAAACCACCCCATCTTAGTACAAAACTCATGCAATAAAATATTTCTGTGTATCAGTACCCAATTTTACATAATTCCTTTTAAATACAGTAAATTCTGATCTTCTAGCCTCAGCCTTCCTTTAAAAATATGTCATGACAAAGATGAGCTACTCTTTCAGAAGTGAAATACGAGTCAATTTTTGAAATCACATATGTCTCAAACAGCTGCCTTAATGCATATCAAATGTTTGCATAATTCTTTTACTCTTATCAGAGACCAATTATGTAAAATTGCAGGAAAAAGGAAGACTTATTTTTGGAATTGAGAGGATGAATCACACGCAAAATTTGTTATGAACTTAACTGAGGAGCAGCTCCAAACTGTACAGATTACAATGTATCAAATGCTCCTCTTAAAAGGACTTATGTATAAAAGCTGAAAGTATGAAAAATATAGCTTTTCTGATTCTTGATTTTGCAGTTATATTGCCTTTACAATTTTTTTTTGGTTAAGAAGCATGTTTCCTAACTGACTGAAAAAAAGTGTCAGCATGATACTTTCCTTGCTGGTTTACATTTCAGAAGGTAATAAAATTTTGTCTACAATTTCAGCAAATAATCTATATTTTGTCAATGTTCTTATGGAGCTATATTTTTGTAATAGATGACAGGAATAAAAGCCTAATGTTGAAAATAACTTTATCAGTGAACTCTTGTAGATTGTTATTGGGGAAGTAGGGGGAAAGTGTGAGGAGGAAGGCACAGCAGAGCTGAAGTGTTATGAACTGATCACAAACCCCGACTCCCCATCCTCTCTGAGTTGCCTGGGGAGGGAGGAGGTAGAAGAGTCAGGAATGAAGTTGAACTTGGGAAAAAGGGAGAGGTTGGGGGAAGGTGTTTTCAGTTTTGTCTTTGTTTCTCACCATCTTACTTTATTTTTAACTGGCAATAAACTAAATTAATTTTCCCCAAATCAAGTCTGTTTTGCCTGTGATGGTAACTGGCAAGCAATCTCTCTGTCTTTATCTTTTCTACCTGTCCTGGAGGGGATGGAGGGTGATGAGAGAACAGCTGGATGAGCGTCTAGCAGCCAGTCAAGGTCAACTCACCACAATAGTTTAAAATCATAAATCTTCCTTTAAGTCACATTTTACAATAACATCAGTGGAATTATTAAAAAAAACAAAACCAAAAAACAACCAACAAAAAGGAAAGGTGATTGCATATGAATATTTGTGTGACTTACGTTTTTTTAAAAACATAGGATTCATTTTATTGTAAGTATGAAGATATAGTCAGCAGAAACATCAGTGAGGCTGGCACATTTTGCAGAATAGTATTCCCACACGCATAAGAAGTAAGTTCAGTGTACCTATGTCCTCTTTCCCTCCCTCAAATTTGGTCCTTCACTTGC
Organism: Gorsachius goisagi; assembly: GCA_018403395.1. NCBI lineage: Eukaryota > Metazoa > Chordata > Aves > Pelecaniformes > Ardeidae > Gorsachius > Gorsachius goisagi. Next base: position 11,172 of record BOSO01023217.1, on the reverse strand, counting down.
AGTTCGCAAATGTTAAGGAGATGGAGGGGAAATCTGTTGCAGAAGTGACTACCACATTTACTCATGAGGGGAAATAGTAATGTAAAGGGCAGTAGCCAGAATCTGGAGTCCATGATCTTCATGTTATCAATATTGTATTATACACAAGGGATTTTTCTTCTGCATGAATTACAGGTTCCTCTGCAAAACTGGAAAAATCCTTTGCTGAAAGGAAATATTACTGTTCTTACAAATGACTACCAGCAAGCTCAGAGAACATAGAGCTTATGACCAAAAGGAAAATCACTTGAAGAAACAAACAGGTAAGATTGTGCATAAACTTCTCTAGCATGAAGCTCATCAACTTTTGGTATGACAAACTAAAAGACAGGATCTTCTACAGAAGCTACAGAAAGCAGATCAACAATAAACTGATCTAAGCAAATGCCTTGTTGCAAAGGATCCCTGAAATAATATCACCAGCTCTCCGTATTTGTAGTGAAACACTTCCATTTCTCCTGGACATTTCGTTCAAGGCCAAGCAGCTTCAATGTGGATCACCGCACATGAACACGGTTGCTGAGGGAGTTCAACCATTCAAGCCAAAACACGCTCAGAGCAAGCTATGTCCTCCATTGGAGACACTAGCACAGTAAGAACCTGAACAGTAAGTGGAGCAGTGTTTGTGTTCCGTTTAGTGATTTTAGATTGATTCTCTGGCTTTTAAAATTACATCCTTAGAGAAAGTTTCTATATACTATTGCTACATGTTGTGGTTTAACCCCAGCCAGCAACTGAGCACCACACAGCAGCTCCCTCACTCACCCCCGGTGGCATGGGGGAGAGAACTGGAAGGGGAAAAGTGACAAAACTCATGAGTTGAGATAAAGACACTTTAATATGTCAAGAAAAAGCTGTGAATGCAAGCAAAGCAAAACACTTTCAAAACTACTTCCTATTGTTCAGCCATCTCCAGGCAAGCCAGACTCCATCACACATAATGATAGCTTGGGAAGACAAACCCCATCACTCCGAATGTTCCCCCCATTTCTTTTTCTCCCAGCTTTATATGATGAGCATGACATCATATGATATGGGATATATTGGTCTGTTGGGGTCAACTGTCACAGCTGTGTCTGGTCCCAGCTTCTTGTGCACCTCCAGCCTACTCTCTGGTGAGGTAGGGTGAGAAGCAGAAAAGCCCTTGATTTACACAGTAAGCACCGTCAGCAATAACAAAAACATCCCTGTATTATCAACACTGTTTCCAGCACAAATCCAAAACATAGCCTCATACCAGCTACTGTGAAGAAAATTAACTCTAGCCAAGCCAAACCCATAAAAACAAGCAGGCTGTATGACTAAAGGTCAGCGAAGTTATGCTAAATCTGTTTAGTAACTAAGTACTTTAATTATCTATGAAAACATATATAAAATTAATACTAAAATGGCAAAAGTCATTCCTAAACCTGTGTGCTTCAGACTGTTACTGAAAACTGATGATGCTCTGTTACTGAGCTTTTAAAAGTTAACCTTGCAAGGTTTACTGCTATGTCGGAGTAGGGTATCAGAATGAAAATACTGCTGTTATTGAATCAGACAATGACTAAATAATCTGTCTCTCCAGATCGAAGCCACCTTTTAACAACATAATCTGAACTCCTTGGTCTTCAGCCTGCACTCATTACTCAAGGAAAAGGAAATGAAGTTAATAAAAAAATTACCTGGGTAAGGATTCTATCAGTCATTTTAATGGTGTTGCTTGGAAAAATAACATTAATGAGAAGGTCAAAGAAATCATAGCATCTCTCTACAAGCAGGTAAATAATTGTGACTCCTAGGAATTAAATAGATTTTCTCACATATATTTATTCCTCTCCATTATGCTTCAGAACCCCTTTTCTAAGGTAAGCTGACTGATTCCACTGTGTTGTGTAACACTGGAAATATTGTATAACCTTATGCAACAGTTGTCAATATGGGATAAAACCAAACACCACAGCATTAGTACTGCTTTCTCTGTATGTTTTTTTTTATAACTCCTATTAGTATTTCAGAAAGCCACCTTTCTGACTTCTTTTGTCCATTCTAGTAAGTTTAAAACAAAACTTCTTTCAGTGTGATTGACACAGGAACATATTTTACAGCACCATCTTTTAGAATATATATGTAACATTTCCAGTCTTGACAAGGAAAAAGCACAAACCTTCAACTATCTTTCAGAACAACTATAAGTTAAACCTGAAAATTTAGTTAAGATTATGGAAAGGAACTCGTAAGCGTTTCCAATATTTCTTAGACTACTTCAGTGAGCTAATGACACCCTTTTTTTTTCAGAATATAATAGGTGCTGAATTAAAATCTGACATGTACACTGTGCCTCAGAGTGGAAAGAATGTGAATCCAGTCCTATCTAGAGACCAGAAAGCCTGCTGAAAGTGATCAGTCTTAGAAGAAGAGAAGAAAATTTGAAGCTTTCCCTTAACAAGAGGGCCATGTAGAAACTCCTGGTCAGAGAAAATGCTAGGAAATGCTAGAATATCAACTTCCCCATCTTACCTCAAAATGAAAGCTACTCAGAGAGAGAGAGAGGAGCTTTTGCCTTCTGGCCAAGAATAAAAACTGCCTAGGAAAGGGAGAAATATTATCTAAGCTGTCTTTCAAGGAAATGAAGGGAAAGAGAAAGAGTGTATTTATTTACCATATAAACTATTAATCTACCTGGGATACAGACAGGGTACCCAATTCAAATGAGTTTTAAACTAAGGAGTTAAGTTATTCTTCCTTCAGAACCATTGCATTGATTACTACATTTCTGTGAACTTCTGAGCTGTGTTTTAATTTGTCTATGGACATAACAAATCTGTAAGGGAGAACTGACTTTTGTCTTGGCTTGTTATTTGTTAGATGATTTCCTGGCTATGGTTATTGCCTGTGGCCCATAATGCACCCCTGTCTTTTCTCAAGACAGAAAATTTTGTTTTCATTGCTACATCAACCTCAGGATGTAGTGGGAAAAACACAACAGAAATTGGCAGAGATTTAAAAAATAAAAAATGTTGTGGGCAAAAATGTTAAGACGGTACTAGTCAGTGATATGAAAATAAAGACTTATACTAGGCTCCACCACCGTTCAAATCCATTCAAATCAAAGGCTGTGTTCAGGTTGGTGGCAACAGATACCCTCTGTCCTAAAGTGTAGGTATTTGGATCAGGAACCAGATTTATCCTCATTTTACCTACATTACTAAAATTCAGGAAAATCTTAACTATAGCTAACACACTGGTAATACAATTGTTGCTGTGCATGTGCCTTAATAATAATTATAAACAAATTTCTAAAAGACTTGTCTGAAAGGGTATTACTGACAATTCTCCCATAATACCGCTTTACAGTACTTCATGATTTCACCACAGTCATATTGCACAAGTGGCAATTTGCCACATGAAAGTCATAGCTTTCCAGACTATTCTCACTGAAATTTGCCAGATATTTTGAGTATGCCACCAAATTTCAATTCCTCTTCCTTTGTATCTTGGTTATGAGATCCACTGAACAGTGACCTCAAAGAGGTTTAAAAGCAGATCTTCATCACTCTTCATCACCAAATTGTCTAGTTACTCAGATTGCAGGCATAGCTGTATGTCAAAACCGATGCTGTTGCTTTGAGGGGGCAATTACCAGCTTAAGCACCAGCCTGAAAAACTGGGTGGCATTAGTGTTATTTATCTAATGTAAACAAGCAAGGAATCAAGGACCCATTTTGCTTTCCATTGCTTTGATTCTACTTAACAAGATGTTGAAAGAATAAGAACTACAGAATAAGCAGTAGGTGTTATGCAAAGAGGGAATTTTCTTTCCGCTGCTACAAAATTCTCCTGCCTTTTGATGGTGGGGCATGAAATTGCTTTGACTGCAATTAAACAGCTGTAAGTAGAGCAACACTTAGGTTCTCTATGCACCTAGCTGTGTCTTTTTTAATTTGTAAATGAAATGGCTAACTTTTTTTTTTTTATATGCATCTTCTTTCCTCAAGTTATAGGAGGTTGGGGGTTTTGGCGGGGTGGTGGTGTCTTTTTCATCTAGATCATACTGCTTCTACAATGGCTAGGTTTTTCTTTTCATTTGATGGAAATACATGGCACCTGGTAAATAACACGCTCAGTAGCAAGTGGCAAGGAGCTGCGTCATCACAGCAGGAGACTACAAGAAGTCTTCTTCCTGAGCTCCAGAGGGAGGTGAGTAACATTTTCCACAGCAGAAAGAGATTGATCCATCAGACTCTTAGCAGCTTCAGATCATCTTCTTGCTGTGAACACCAATTTATTTACTTCTTTCTTCTGAATGCTTTGTAAGTACCTTTAACCCAAAAAAGGAAATCTTAGTCCTCCCTTTTGAGTCTTTTCATGTATCTCAGGTCACTGTGACTACTGACAGCAGCATGACTGTCCATGTCTCTGGTCTTTAAGCATGTTATCTGTTTTCCGTTTTCTGACTCTGTTGTAGTCATTGAACATTCTAGTTATCTCTAAATTTATGAATTCATCTTACTTCACCACCTCCTAGATGTGCACCAGCCAGTAACATCCTCCGCAAAGGTTTCATCAGTTCTGGCTTGGAAAACTGGCCTCCTTGTATCTACTGTGGTTAAAACCTCTTCCAGACACAGCTGTTCTTCCTTGTCCAAAGTCACTGGCTTCCCTGCTCTAATAATGAGGTCAGATTCATCCATCTTTTTGCTGTGTTGTTTGGACATCAAGTGAGTCACTGCAAAATAAAAAAAGATATTGCAATTTCTCTCCTTCCATGAGCTTGTGTTGAGGAACTTATTCTAAACCATTCTTCCTACTTTCACCTCTGCATGTGGGGTAAGTATTCCATAGGAGGGAATGCCTAACGTGGTGGTACTTGTCTCTGACCAGGATTCCTGTAGAATAGCACAAGCAAAAAAGGATACAGAATTATTCTCCTTTCATCTCTTCAGATGCAGTCTTGTCTGAAGGAAAATGAGTCTCACACACAATTCTTGTGGTTCATCTCTCATTTCTTTGTTGGTTCAATAGAAAACTAAGCATCACAGAAAAAAAAGAAAGGAAAAAACCCTGAACAATTCAGACACTCAGTATATGGGGTTAGATAGTGACAAATATGTATTTAAAAAGGAAGAGCTGCTTAAGTACATTATAATTTGGATGTATGCTTTTATTTTATTTTATTTAATCTTATTTTTCTCCATGTTTTATCAAAGGACAGTAACCTTTTTTCACAATGATGAATGCATGGGTTTAGCCATAAAATCTCCTTAAATCTTTAGTTTGAAATATTAAGCTGTTTGGGGGATTTATAGGCTTCTTCAGAAATGTCATCAGAAGTATTTATAAATGGAAAAAATGAAGAGAAAACATAATTTAAATTGAGTCCCTCTGCAAATTAAAAATGTTTGTTATTGCTGTAATATACAGCAAAATATTATCAGACATATGGTATTGTTATGTGAACCATATGCCTCCATCGCTTGCAGAGCATATGGTAAGAGTTTAAAATAAGCATATAAATATAAAATAAGCATATAAAAATATGATGGGCTTTAAAAGTATACCATTTATAACAAACAAACTTTTAATTTTTTGTTTTGTTTAATTTTTATAAAATAGGCATTTTCAGGAACATGCCTGTCAAATTTCCTCCTGCCAGCTATTGAAACTGTCTAATATTAAAAGTGCCTCTTGTCTATTTGGCTGCTCCCATCTCCACCAGGAATGGTTTAAATTATTTCATGTCATTACCAAAGTGTAAGCAAACATGTTTTGCTGAAAAAAAACCCCAGTGTTCTAAAAGAGCGTGGATAGTGTGCTTAAGTACTGCCGTATGCTACTAAACAGGATGGAAAACATTTTGCCATATGCGAAATGCATGGACTCCTGCTTTGGAACACGATCCCTCTCATAGAAAAGTAAGCTGGGCAAAACTGTAAAGCAGGATAGTATTGCTTCACCTTAAATTCCTCTAGAAAAGATGTGTTCCTTTAGGAGAAGAGAAATTTATAAAGAAGCTCAAAAAGGGACAAGTGCTTTTCTTCCCATCTTCTCTGCCAACAGGTCACTGCTGTGATGAAAAGTCATTCTGTACAGGCCCATATAATGTTCCTATCACCATGGTGCCTCACGTTAGAATAATTGCTTCTTATATTCCCAGTTAAATCTCTTTTATTGTGATTATGTTAGTTCAGCTAAGATTTTATTAGCGTTTAAATTCCATCACTATTCTTCACTAAATGAGTAGTTAATAATGTACAAACAAGACAAACAAATAAAAATCCTACTGTATTGCTTAATAAGCTACCTGATACTTTTGACATTTTTCAAAAAGAAGAATTTTCAACTTCAGTGCAACAATGCACCATTTGTTTCTACTATGTTCTTGTTTATTATACAGTTGTCAGAATTTTCATTCTCTCACAGTCTATCCTTCTCTCTCTCTTTCTTTGCCTTTCTTTTAGATTCTGCACTATTGCTACAGTAAAAAAGAAAATATTGATAAATGAGGCTTGCCTTTAAGGGGAAACAATTTGCAGCACAGTGAAAAGTTATAATGGTGCTTTGTATTATTAGAAGGCAGTGATTCTTCTGAAATATAAATGTGTTTAATTTTGTGAAAGAATGCCAAACTATTTGTTTATTGTCCCTTGTTTTATCTTCCTGAATTTCAGTGTTTAGGAGTAAGGTTGGACAACTGACATCCTCTTCTTTTTGCTGGTCAAATAAAAAAAAGGAAGGTAATGTTTTGGATTAACACATATTTTGTTTCATTTTTAGTCTTCTATTAAATCCACTTAAAACCTTTTTTGCTTTATCTAAATTGATAGATTTTTAAGTGCAATACCGCTTTTAAATTAAAATACATTTTTTTCTTCACAATTTTACCTTTTCTAAATTCACAGCTCAGCAAATCAATAGGAATTCAAAACTGTTTCTCTATCATTAAATTTGTATTTATTTTGTATGGTTTAAAAAAAAAAAAAAAAAAAAAAGAGGTTATTCCAAACATTGTATTTACTTATGTTAAGAAATCATGTGGTATAATATTATCCTTTCATACCACTCCTGATGGTTCTCAGTTTTCTCAATCCAGCCTCCTTCTCTTTGACTCAAAGATTCTTTCAAGTTTAGTCCAGGTTGAAACTCAGACTGGTTCTTCTCCAGAACCCTTTTCCTATCTCTATTTTTTCTGTATTTTCTTTGCTTCAGAAGTTGTCTATTCAGTCAGATCCTCTAGTTGCTCTTCTTATAGCATTGCTTGTAGTTAGGTGCCGCTGCAATATCATTAAAATGAGAAGTCTCAAAGGCCTTTCACAGGCCTTGGAAAAGGTCCTAAACATATATTTTAGGGTAAAAGCGTGCAGAATTCTGCATGGAGTGCTTAGATTTTATAAAAAGGGCATGTAAGCTGCTTTCTCCATTCCTTGGTATACAAAAGAGGAGATGTAAAGGCATTGGCTTTTCTGTGGAAAAGAGGGAAGAAATTGGCGAGAATTAAAAGACGTGTTCTTAGCAAAATCTGACCAGATCTTCAGAAATAGCTCCAAGTGTGTGGGGTGTGGGGGTTTTAAAATATTTTTTTCCTGATCTGTATAAATGGAAAGGTAAAGTTGTCAGAAATCCAATAAGAAATACGGAGTAAACTTCTTAATACCCATTTCTAGACACCTGGTATTAATACATGTTTGGAGAAAATGGTTTAATATTTTGGCATTTTTCCATTAACACTAATGGTATTAGGGGTAACATAAGTGTTAGTTCAAAATTCTGGGTACAATGCAGAAGTGAGAAAATGCTCATTCTATATGCATATGTTCAACTGCAATGTCTATTTACTGTTTAGTCCAGTGACAATCACAGCATTATAACTGCACTTGCAGTTGCAGGCAGTGAATGGAAGGGGGAAGGCAGCTTGGGTGTCATCCAGCAAGGATACACATGTAAAGATGACTTTGTGGAAAGGGCATCTGTGGAAAAGTATTTGTAATTTGCTTTTCAGTACAAGTTAAGTGTTTTCTCCTTGGATGTATGGGTAGATACAGGCAGGCTCTGCCAACAAGATGATAGAAGAAATATAGTCCTAAAACCTTCAGCAATTCACCAAGGTGAGATATAGGTTTTCTCTTTCATTGTAGCTTTCCAGAAAAACAGCTTAGGTTAAAATTCCAAGTGAAATGCATTGCCTTATGCTATGTTATGGCATATTGCACCTGATCAATCACACCAGACTATGTTTCACATCGAGGTGTGTATGTTATCATTCTCGTCATCTCACATTAGAAAATGACATATCATGTTGGAAATGTAAATCAAAAGGAGGACCATTGTTGGAGATTATATTTATGGGAAGTGAGCTGTCAAATCAGACTACTTTTTCTAGATGTGGTTTGATATCAGCATAACACCCATAACCCTAAATCGCTGCAGAATTACTTGCCCATCAGGGGACTATCTTTTCAAGTGAGGGTTGTTATTTGGTTTTTTTTTTAATGTGTTATTTTTATTCAGGGATTTAAGAAAAAAGTTATTTTCTCCATAACTTCCACTACCTTTTTGCATACCACATCCATCAGAAAATACTGTTGCAATTCCTATTGCACCAGAAGCATAAGTAATAGTTTAAATTCTTTTAAACATCTTTCTGTCTCTGCAAGAACAGGAACATTGTGTTCACATAACATCTACCCTCACCTTCCTGAATTTCTAACCCCAATGGAACAGAAGCAAACTGTACCTGGGAAAACTATTGACAAGTTCTTTTAAGGTTCTTTGGTGAGAAAGCAAAGAATTAGATTTAAGTATTTGAGTTTGTAATGGAAATAGAAGTCTCCAATTGCCATCTATTTTTAAACCTCGCCATCTTATATTTTGGATTGTCTATTTTCTTTCCTACTCAGAAAGAAGAAACCATGTTTGACAGCCTATTTGACTTAAGTAAAATAAAACAAGAACAGGACTGGTATGAAGTGTCTATAAATAAGAGAAATAAATATCCTTTTTGTGTGAGGTGCTCACCTCTGTGAATAAATATGATGATGGGACACACCAGTGTAGCACATCTTTACCCCCATGCTTACACAGCATTGCTTGCCTCTGTTCAATGTCCTGGCCTGCTGAAAACATGTTGAGCAATCTTGAGCATTACTGTTCTATCATCAGATCCTTTCTAGAAATCTATTGTTACAGAAAACTGTTAATATTCCCACAGCATTTTATGTAATTATGCAAAAAAATGTGTGTTGCACAGTCATTGGCTATGACTGTCTTGCTGAAGGCTAAGATGATCCTTTTTTGTTTTGCTCCACCTTCTTCACCCACGTAATTATCTCATATATTTTTTCCTATCCCTCCATTGCTTTATAATTACATTTTTCTGTCATTTTTACAAGACTACAAAGAGTTGCCCCTGATTTTGTGGGTGTGACTTGCCTTGCAGATTGCAAATAACTTATGAGATCACAAGGGGAGACACCGGATTCTGTAAAACCTTCCCCAAAAGTGCTCTAATCTGAAATAATGGGAGAGGAAAGATAAACAGCTGCTGATTTCTGGTGCTGCTGGGTGCTGCTTTCTCCTGCACGTGGAGCTGCATCTCAGACCACAAAGAAGTATTTTCTGCACTGATAATGGAAGCAACTATTGCAAGCAGCTAGAGAGACTGTGAGGTTAATAGCTGCAAACTGCACCTTTCCAAGCAGAATATTCAGATACAATTTAAATCCAATAGTTAGACATTCTGCAGTGTTTTGAAATCTGCCTATTTCTTGACAGAAAAGTATCCAAAATGCAGATGTTATAGCAATAACCAGAGTCAGACTCAAGAGACAATGAAAATGAATAATTTAGCTAAGGCAGTTGTCACAGTTGGGTTAAAAAGCTCTTGAAAAATCCCTTAATATGCAAAATTCAGGTAGATTGCTTTTACTACAACTTCCAGAAAATAGGATGGTTTAATTTCTGAGCATGATGCATTGCCCTTTGCAGTGTTATGGCAGGTTGCATCTGATCAGTCACACTGGATTACATTGCACATCAAAGCAAATGTTATCATTCCAGTCACATCAGATTAGAAGATGACATACCATGTTGGCAATTTGAATTCAAGTCTTTTGAAGGGTAATTTTCGAGTGTGGGATTAAAATATCCATCCCTGTCAAAGGTCAATAGGTACACTTCAGATATCGAATGTGCAGTATTTGGCACATTTTCCTTCCTTTTTACGCTGGGTTGATGAAGCCAGATGCAATAGAAATGAATGTGGGAGAAATAAGGCAAAAGGACACACTTTTAAAACACCAGTGTCTAAACTACAGCTGAAAAATATGTGCAGCAAATGAGAAAGAAAACTGAATGTTCATAGCATAAACTTGTGTGGAAGATGTGTGATCACAGAGAAATGAAAACAAGGGGACTAATATGTAATCATTAAGAATTGTATTGCATAGTCTGTATCATAATACATATGCATATGTGCATCCACTATGTATGTTTATGTCAGAACTCACCTTTCAGCTTCATGTTTCTAAACATTTGCATTTGAGATAAATATTTGGAATACTGGTAGTTAGAGGCAGGACTTGCAGTCCAGACATGGGGAAGCCAGAACAGCTTTAATTGTCCTTTGGTCTCTCAATCCTGGGCTGCTCTTCTATCTCCAGTGTCATTTAGATATCCCAAAAACTGACACAGAAAATGTTTTCATCTTTAGCCTGTTGTTTTGCCCAGAATGCCTGACAATTCAAAATCTGTAACTGCTTGTCTTGCCTCCTAAAGGTCCTTCTTCAACCCTTTTTTTTCCAGAAAAATATAAGGATTTTACTTTCTTGGTTTAGTCAGTTATTAAAAAATACTGTGAATTAATGCAGGGCTTAGAGCCATGCTAACATCATCATCAAACCCTTGGTCCTCCCTGTTGCTATGTGGGCATCCCTGTAGTGAGGCTTCAATTCCAGGCAAAGGTCATAAGAACCCATTTTGTAAGGTTTCTGAAGATCCATCTGTCACTGCAAGTGTCGCCATCTTCCCATATAACATGGGCTTTTTGGTGTCATATGAGTCAACTCCATGTCCATAATGAAAACCATGAAACAGAGCATTTCCTTTCTTTTCCAAACCATTATCTGCTGGAAAACTAACACGGCAAGCTGTAGGCAA
>BOSO01023212.1:0-19185 GCA_018403395.1 Gorsachius goisagi | reverse complement strand
CAGATCCACACTCCCGCCCAGTTTGGTGTCATCTGCAAACTGACTGAGGGTGCCCTCGATCCCCTCGTCCAGGTCATTGATAAAGATATTAAACAAGACCAGCCCTAGAACGGAGACTGAGGAGTCGGTCCTGACATAAAGCATACACTGACTCCAGCTGAATCTATGGTTGGAAAATAACCTTGAATATTACAAAATGTTCAACATTATGAACAAATTATCTCTGGAGTCATGGCTGACAGGGTTCAGAAACCCAGTATTACTGCCCCTTGGTTAATAGACCTAAAGACCAGGATACGAGTACACATGCAGGGTTGGTTGTTCCATTAAAGCTTATGAAATTACAGTACGGATTTTATCCGTAACTATAGAAGGATGTGCGTGCTTTATACGCCGTGCACTTTAAAATGGCATTAATAAGGACATTATCTAAATTTATAAACACAGGCCAGCCACCCTCCGTACCCACACTGTATTCGAGCTCATTAAGGAGCAATCTCAAGAGCAGAAGCAAACTGTAGTGAAAACATCATTCTTTAATTTGTCCAAACAGCTGTGAGAAAGGGCAAAAGCAGGTGTACAGGGACTCTGAAGAACCGAGGGGAACACAAAAGACCACCCAAAAGTCAGCCCACTCCTGGTCAGTTCATAACCTCAAGACTGGTTTTGTTTGAAAACGTATATTGGAAGTGTGCATTTTCACACTGAAGCTTTCAGTGATTTTATTTTTATCCATAACCTTTTTTTCATTTAAGAAAGTCCAAACCTTTTAGATACAATAAAACTTAAAATTCACCGTAACTCTTAGGGAGTTTCTCTTGTGCAGACGTCCCTGAACAGACCAAATACACACTGCAGGAACTCTCCTTTAAAAAAGCATATTTGTTTAAAACCAGGACCAAGAAAAAAACAACAGTACGCAAACTCAGTATCAAATTAGATTAGCAAAGTTAATTTTCAAGAGAACTGGACTTGTTCGGACTCCTTTATGTTCCATTCACCATCGGTGAGATTCGGGTTAAATCACATAGGCACTTCTAAAAATTCAGCCCAATAAGCCACGTAAGTTCACTGCATTTTAGGTGAGGAATTTTGATTTACTGTCCAAATTTTCAGTACTTGTTCCCCAAACTGTTCTGATGAACAGTCTTTCAGTCTAGTTACTATAAAGGACAGAAGTAGCCTCACTTGCTCACTATTTTAATCATTTCAATAAATGCAGAGCTGGTCTTTTTGGAAACTACATAAAAGTTAATGGGGCAGTGTAGGAAGTAATCAGCTGAACATAATGTTTACTGTCACTGGATCAGAAAGGTACTAATTTGCAGCAATCTACGTGCATCAACTTATAATTATTTTCCTGAAATGATGTTTCAAGCTCCTACGGGGGCAATGCAGAATCATCCAGGATGAGCAGAAAAAAAAAAAAAAAAAAGCCACAGTTACAACTTTCAGAGAGGAGAGAAAATAAGAAGCACTTGCCTCTCCCAAAGTCATTGTAAGGAAACACGAACGCGGATACAAGAGATGGAATTTTATCCACCCACTCAATAAAGGCTGAGGAGCCGCAACGGATGGCTTGGAGAAAGCTTCTCAAACTGCCGGAGTCAGAAGTAACGCCCCACTGGCGAGGGATTAAATGCAACCAGTATCTATTTTACAAGACAAGACAATAAATAGGTTTAATAACTGGATGTAATACTGATTTGATGATAGAAAATATCTTTTTCTCAGAATTTGCAAGCAAATACTCAATTGTTACAGAAGAAATCTAAAACTTAACCTTATATACATGAGAAGGAAAACACAGTCAGTGATAAGACGTTTCAGTTCAGACAAAATACCTGCTTCACTAGCAAAATCAGAGGACCCAGTAGCTCACTCGGAGAAACATCCAGCAAAATATTATTACTGCATCATTTTGCATCTGACTTGTAACTTTTATTTTTGTTCTGACAAGTAGATGAAGACCTTTCGTTAACAAACCATGACACCCAGAAGATAAATGAGGTTAACAGGTAAGTGAGGTGTGTTGCCTCTGCAGACTGTTAACCTGGACCTTCTTCCCCCTGAGTTTTTCTTTCTTAAAAGCAACCGGCACCACCACCACCACCACCCGGGCAATTTCCCTAAGCCCAAGGGGTCTTTCCCAAGCCTTTCTCTTTCACAAATGAGAGGCTCTTTGTTAGCAAATCAGCATTATATCATACAACAAAAATGTAACTCCGACCTGAGGAACACACCTTGGAATCCAAACTTCCAACTTCTGCAGCACAGACAACTCGTGCAGGAAAATCAGTAGGGAAAGAACCCATTCCAGCCAAGATGTCACCGCTCAGGCCCATTCCTTGCTGCTGCTGCTATTGACCACAGGGGCAGTTTGATCCACAGCAGTGCATTTTTGGTCTAACATACTAGAATTTGTAGCTTGGTATGACTGTTATCTTACAAGAAAATTTGCTAAAGATGCCCATAATTACGTATTTGGGAAGAAGCAGCCAGTTGGTGAAGGCACTCTGGACCAGTTAACACCCGGACTCTGAGTCAACCCTGCTGCGGTGCAGAGAGAAGGGTACATTCTCAGGGCCAGGGTTTAGTGGTGGGGTGGCAGGGTTAGGGGAACGTTTGGACTTGGTGAGCTTAAAGGGCTTTTCCAACCTTAACGATTCTGTGATTCTATGAGATCGGACCATCCCTTCTCCAAAGCACAGCTTTGCGCTTGCCGCCGTGACTATCCTTATGTCATTCCAGGCATGGCAACATGGAAACCCAACTTCCCAACTGCTTGGAGAAGGAGAAAGCACCCCATTCCAGGCGCCCCACGCTCAGCCTCCCGGCAGCGCTGTTTCTCCCAAGCCTGGCCACCTCCCATGGGCCTCACCAGCCGCTCCAGCACGCGCGCTGGCTCCCTCCCACCCTGCCCAGACGCGCCGCAAGCTTTCTCCAACTCCTAGATGTGCCTCAGACACAATGCCCAGAGGAGCTTCTGCAGTGGGGAAACAGCTTCAATTACCCTTATTCAGTAACCCAGCAGCTCTTATGAGGCATAATCAAGAGCTAAAAGTTAAGCAGATATGAAAACAAACATATTTTCATTTACATTAAAGCTCAAATTGTTTCTTTTCTTGCAGCAGAACAAAGTTCCATTCTAGGCATTTGAAAGATGCGGTCTCCTGTACTTTGGGATAAGGCGGTCTGACATTCAAACTGAGTTAGGAAAGAATTGAATCTGGTGTTAGAACACAAGCAGCATGAGTTCTGAACCTTCCAATCCGAATAGGTGTAACACCCAACACCTAAATGTGTAACGGGTGGGAAAAGAGGTAGGAAAGCATAAAAATAACCAGAATATTTCAAAAGGCAATCAAAGAGCCACTCTGCAGACAGTACGGTCATTCATTTTTTAAAACTCATTACAAGGTGGGAAAACCCTTTGTTCCGTACACGAGAGCTTTGGGGGTCTGGTGGGGAAGCACATGCATGTTGGCACCGAGGGAAGGGGACGAGAGCAGAGGGGGATCAGCGATGACTGACTTCCAAATTCCCCCCTTGTCATCACTGACTCAACGTGCTTTTGCTCTCCATCTGCAAATTATAAAATACTTGTATCCTCTAATAAGGGTGCCCAGGACCTTTAGCAAACACATGGATTTTCAGCTTCAAATAAAAAGCATGACAGATATACTAATTATTCCATTTGACTGAATATGATAAAATTTAATTAACTAAAACCAATTAACACTATATACAACATACGCTTAACAGCTACAAGAGTTAACTCTTTTGTAGGGCGAATTTTGCCTCTACATTTGTGCATGTTCCCCTCATTACAAGTTCAAACAGCGTTTTTAGAACAGCTTAGTGGTCATCTGTCCTAAAATTAGTTGAGAAATGGGTACAAGCGACTGAAGCGCAAAATAGGTTACTGATGACAGGCAGTCTGCTGCTTGCACTCAGAGATGCCTGGACGATGACAGGAGAACAGTGAAAGGGATTTATTATGGATTCTGAGTCCTCTTACATAGGAAAAAGGCTCCAAAATCCTCCCAAACTGACATGTTGAAAATACCATTTTAGCTTCAGCTGAACTGATGGGAATCCAAATGCCACCCAAGTTCTTCCCCTGGGCATTAAGCAGAGCAGGGAACGGTCCCCATGTGCCACCACTGCTCAGCCCCCAGGGGCAGGCGGCAGTACCTGCATGGCAAAAGCAGACCCATGCACGCAGGCATGGGAACGCTTCCCACAACGAGGCCGGTTCCTGCTGCTGCCTCCGAGATGCTCTGCTTGGTGCCTGCCTTATCCAAATTCCACACAAAAGATTTCAAGTACTCGCAAAGGTTTAAGTTAACCTTGGTTTAGAACTCAAGGATTTTTTCTTCTATCAACTAATACACCAGATGTTATGGTTGTAACTATGGCCAGCATGTCCTCCCTACACCGTTAATTAGCTTCACAGCTACCAAATTGCCACTTTCTCCACACCAGCCCAAGGAGGAACTGTTGCCAACGCTCTGCTGAGTGATTTTCCTCAGCTCACACAGTAAATCAATGACGGTCAGTGGTGGTGCTCAGGCTGCGGGTCCCTACTTCCACTGCTTTGCCTACCCAGACCTACCCAATTCAATTACCTTGGTCAGCCGTATTGGTTCATCTATGACTTGCTCCAGGAAAATTGATTTTTGGCAGGGCATACCAGCACTTCTGTATTCGGATTTGGCACAATTAGCATGTGCTCTGAAACGGAGGTCTTTCAGCCGCGCACGGGATAATCACCATCATGTCATCACAGCTAAACGTTCTTGGGCAGGCTGGCATGAGAGCAGTTACCACTCTCCGAACAACAAAATGTCTTTTAGTACTGAGAGAAGTCATTTAACTGCTGAGCCTGAATGTCCTAGCGGAATTACAGTAAGGTAACTAAGGAAAAGCAAAAGGGAAAAGAAAACAAAAAATCCCGTCCCGTCCAAAAACCTTGTATTTCTTCGCATTTCATCTCAAACAGATGTAATGCTGAGGATTATCTTCCATCACCAGCTCCTGTTGCATTCTGCACTCTCCTACTGCAGCTGAATTAATTCTTCCATTCCAGTTCCAATGAATGCATTACCGGTATTTTTAGAAACACATTATAACTTTTTCTCAAAGGTATTTCCACCCAATGTAACCAAGATTCTTCTTCCAGGCTGTTACCTCCTAGAACCCAAATAATTCAGTTTTAAAAGTTATGCTTAAACGCTGAGGTAGTATTAATGCAAGCCAAACATCCTCAGGGATCATCTTGCACTATGCTGCAACAAAAAACCCTTCTCAGAGGTACACAGTCACAGCTTATGGCCTCCAATCATAAATACTACTTGCTCTCCTACTTAAAGCAATTATACAGCAAAATATAAAGCAAGGTTAACAGTGCTATTTAGGTGGAAGAATGACTAATTACTTCTAAAAACTATTTTCCAGATACTACTCAAGCAGTAGTAGTTTTATATATATACACACACGTATATATACACACACATATAAATACATACACATTTACAAATAAAGACAAGGCTTTAAAGAAATTATTAAGAATTCAAGAAATTCTGCCTGGAAGATAAAATGCAGAAGGAAAAGCAATACACAGATGCGTGGTATCATTGTGTACCAGTACCAGATTTCCTATCCACTGACCCATTTCTAGATATCCCTACATGAATTTTTAGACGGCACTTTACAACACCAAACAGTCTGAAGTTACACCTGCACCACTGCGAAGGGCTGGTCTCAAGCATTGCACGATGCCGAATTTAGTTGGAAAGAATCCAAAAGGGTCTAACAAAGGCAATGGAGGAAGAGCAAAGCCTCCGTACCCCACCTCTGGCTGTCCAGGAGGAGTTTACCCGCGCCAAGGGATGCCACGTCAGGCTGCCCCTGCAGCACCAAGCTGCTGTCAGGTTGTACACGAGGCCATAAACTGCTTTGCAGAGACCAGATGTAAATCTCTCTAATGAATACAATTACAGAAGCTCCCTATAGGAATTTTTTTTTTATTTATCAACCAGAAGGTACAATCAATCTCGTACGAGCACATTACACCTGATGGCTTATCAACATTCTTTGCCAATTAAAATGATACTGTGGATTACTCGCATCTGAGAAGGTAAGAATATATTCCCGTCTCCTCCATCATTTCTAAAGGAGGATGAAACAGTCACAGACAAGGGCAAAAAGCTGCTAGAGCGAAAGAAAACAATTTTAGAAACAAAGAACTTCTCTTGCATCAATATTCCATCAAGTTCTGCTATGTAAGCGATCCATTTGAAAGAGCTTTTCGTGAAGTAAGAAACCCACTCCTCAAAGAAATGCAAGTCATAGAGCACAGATCAATAACCAACCTGGCATCCAACGGAAACGGCGATCCTATAACGCTATTAATGCGTACAGCAACAACAACAACAAAATCCTTTCTCAATTAGGGAGAAGAGGAAAACAATACAAATAAAGATTCTTACAGAGATAGAAAATGCAATCAAAAAACCATGAACAAGCTATCTATATGGTAAATAATCGATAGTCTAAATGCAAAATGTTTTAAAATGACATAAAGCCAAACTGACTGCCTCAGAGTGAACACCCTGCCATTTTGTGTGGTTAAAAATAAAAAAAAACCACTAAAATAAAAATGGTAAAAACAGTCTGATGCTTTGTTTTCACATGCGCTGCCTGTATCTTACCACCACAGAAGCAAGCATCTGATGACAGCAGATGGTAAAAAATTCAAACCCAGACTCTGTGACCAGGGTTACCCAGAACCTGCCGGTGTCAGGGAACTTTGCAAGGAAAAGACAGGAAAAGCAAGAAATCACGCTGCCAGGGTGCCACTCCAGGAGGCCACAGGGAGAAGGAATCCTGAACAGAAAGCTTATGAGGAAAAGTTACTTAATCAGTGGCAAAGAACCATCGAATTTCCAGAACGCGGGGCTGATCTTTCAGATGAGAAACAACACTCGGAGTCAAGAGGTGGCACAGGACAACCCAGAACCATCAGCCATGGGGTGTTCTGCTGCATTTGCTGCTTTTCCATACGAACGTCCTCCTCCCTCCCCTGGAGAAAAGCAGGCAACGCCACCCCAATAACTTGTCACACCCCCAGATCCAGAGAACTCTGGAGAACAGACAGCACTATACTTCAATAGAAAAGAGTGGCAGACAGGCCAGAGTATTTTAGGTGAAATCCTATCTACCAACCAATGCCCGAACATCCAAGGCCTGGTGGGTCCTCTGGGGCTCATTCAACAGCATTTCAGCGTCGCACAGATTTTCCTCCCTGGGCCTCAATCTTTTGTGGTACTGCTGCTTTCGTACAGTGAAGTTAGTTAGCTGGGACTTCCCATTCCCGTTAATAACAGAAGATCACAACCTGGAACTGGAGACGAGATGCATTTCTGTGGGTAAAACCGCCCAGGAGTCTCAGCGGCTGCTGCAGAAACTCCTCTGCTCCTTCACACCCGGATCCACAGTTACAGGCAGGATTTGGCAAAGGAAGGAGTGTTAATCCGAGGATTTCATCTGGGAGAACTTTGTTAGGCTAAGTAATTTCCATTTTCTCCTCCAAGTGATCTTCATACATTTACATGCACAGAGGGACTTGGAGGAAAACCCTTGCAGCCCGCAGGCAGAGCACAGACCCTTCCCCGCGCACCGGAGATCCAGCACAGCCCCAACACAGCCACCACAGCACTGGGCACCTCTCAGGCACAGTGTGATGCGAAGCCACAAGAACAACTTCAAACCAGGACTAAGCCTGGCCAAGGAGACCCACTCTCAGAGCTGGAAGTGTTAAATCTCAGAGTGGAAACCCAGCCGACCTCGGCCCCTCTGCGGGCAGGACCCGGCAGCCCCCTCTTGCCTGGGTGTGCTGCACGTTTCACCCCATCTTACTTTCTGGCTAACTTTTTGTTTTGTTTTTCATCCTAGCCAGCTTTTCCTTCAGCATGACTGTATCACTTAGAGGGGGTAATTTTTCACCAGAATAATTTTGCTGCTGAAGACACTCGTTCCCCTTCCGTGGGTACCGACGTCCTCACCAGCAGCGCTCCCTTTACTGCCGTGAAACCGAGCCGTTTGCCCCTGAAAATGCATCGACATAACCCAAATTAATAGTTTAGGATTTAAACTAAACCAAGACCCCATGCCCAGATGCATTATGCTCGCTCCTTGATTTATATTGTTAAAAACCTTTGTAATCTGTGACCAGGCTCAGCAGCGACTTTACATTCAGTTCATTTGCCTTTGCTACCACTACTTAATTAGCTGTTATATCTCCCTCCTGCTGCCCCACTACCTGGATGAGGTGTAAATTATCTGCTAAAAAAATTGTTTATACTTATCTTTGTTTTGCTTGGCAATTTAAAACTGAGACTGTTGAGCATTTAATTTAACGAGGCCAAGTTTTGCATAGCATTACATTATGTAAAATAACTGCACTTTAAAAATTACTGCTATACAGAAGATTATGGAGAAACCTGTCAGTGCTAAAATGATTCTATTTATGTAGACAAACTCTGAAGTTTATTAATGAAAGTTTGCAGTGAAACAGCTGTTCTGCTGATTAAATAAATTATGGCTAAGTTTTCGTGGTGGCTTCCTCAAGCAGGCAGCTATTAAAAAGCCAGACAGGCTAATTCTGTAAAGCTCCCCAAATGCAGAAAGATGTGCAGCATATTACAGAAACACGTGAAATTATAAGCAGAATCCATTATTGTCAGTGGCTTTCAGACTTTAAAAAAAAAAAAAAAAGATTACTCTGTTTGGAGGTGCAGGTGAAAAATTCTGAAGGATTCCTAACACTATGACCCGTCTTAAAGTAACCTACAGGTTTCAGGTAAGAGAATATTTACTGATTTAACTTATGTCCTGGTTTCAGCTGGGACAGAGTTAATTTTCTCCCTAGCAGCTGGCACAGCGCTGCGTTTTGGATTTAGTACCAGAAGAAGGTTGGTAACCCCCTGATGGTTCAGTTGTTGCTGAGCAGGGCTTACACCCGCCAAGGGCTTCTCAGCTCTCAGCTCTGCCGCGGGCACAAGGAGCTGGGAGGGGGCACAGCCAGGACGGCTGACCCCAACTGGCCCAAGGACTATTCTATACCATATGGCGTCATGCCCAGTATAGAAACTGGGGGAAGAAGGAGGAAGGGGGGTACGTTGGGAGCGATGGCGTTTGTCCTCCCAAGTCACCATTACATGTGACAGAGC
Source organism: Gorsachius goisagi (assembly GCA_018403395.1). Classification (NCBI taxonomy): domain Eukaryota; kingdom Metazoa; phylum Chordata; class Aves; order Pelecaniformes; family Ardeidae; genus Gorsachius; species Gorsachius goisagi. Next base: position 9,949 of record BOSO01023212.1, on the reverse strand, counting down.
CCGGCTGTCCTGGGGATGGCTGAGCACCCGCCTGCCCATGGGAAGCAGGGAACGAATTCCTTGCTTTGCTCTGCTTGCGCACACAGCTTTTGCTTTCCCTATTAAACTGCCTTTATCTCAACCCACGAGTTTTCTCACTTTTACTCCTCTAATTCTCTCCCCTGTCCCACTGTGGGGGGAGTGAGCGAGCGGCTGCATGGTGCTGAGTTGCCAGCCGGGGTTAAACCACTTAGCAGAAAATTTCAATGAGCAAGTGAATTAGGAACACACACAAAAAAAACCCCTGTCCCTGATGGAAAGAAAGGAGAGCTAGTTTTTCAGCTTGGTACCCCATTTCCAAATTCGCAGTAGGTCACAAGTGGAGAAGAAAAAAAAAAAAGAAAAAAACCCTCCAGCTGTCCCAATTTATTTCTCATGCTCCAAAAAAAGCTCCAGACGTATCAGCGGCAGCGCTGAAGGCAGAAGGACCATGTCAGCCTCTCCCTGGGCTGTGGCATTATCGCCCATTAGCACAGAGAGCTGCGAGCCAGCGCCGGAAGGTCAAGGGAAAAAAAAAATGTAAATGCCTCAAGATGGGCTGATGCTCATTTAAGCTCAGCTTAGCCATAAAGATGAAAAAAGATTTGATACAGCAGTAATAAACTCGAAAGGTTTCCAGCGAAGATGGAGCAGAAATCAAAAGGAGGGAAACTTAACCTGAATACATAATGACCAAATCATATGTCAAAGCGTTCGGCTTTACGAGCAGGTACAAATTCATCTGATTATCTAATTCATTGCAGGCTTTCACGGATCCAGCTTCCTTAAAAGAAAGAGCACGCAATAACTCAAGTGCTTTGCGTGCTGTAATGGAAACATTAGGAAACACTGTACCTTATTTTCCCAGATCTATCGAGGACTGCACAGCTAATGCAAACAAATATTTGTTTTTGGAGAGGCAATTTCCGAGCCTCTCTGAAAGAGAGGGCACAGCAAGAAGCCAGCCCATGCAACCGGCACGTTAAGATCAGACAAAAGACATTTTCCGCAAGAGTTTTTCCTCACAGACAACCGAGTGATAATTTTTTTATATATATGTATATAAAAACAGACATATTGCTGGTTTTCTACTTGAGAAGTATTTATCCCTTAAAATAAGATTAATGTGAAAATCCAGGAAGGCGCATGAGATGACCTACCCTGACGTCCCGCAGCGTAAAGCCACGTATTTTTCATTCATTTCTGTTTGACTCAAATGATCCGCTCTTCTGCTGCCAAAACACCACTTCCATTCAGTTAGCATCAACGCTTACTCCTCCTGCTAAAGCACTGCGCCCTTCCTCACCATTCCCAACTCTCACTTCAGTTTGTGCCATACGCCGCATGTGACGCATCCCTGTATTTGACTGGGCAACCTTGTGGTACCTGTGTCTTCATCAAAGTATTGTGCAGCACAGTTAGGAACTGACTGCATGCGTACTGCTACACTTCATCAGCCCTTTCTGTCACAGCATCTAACTGCAAACGCAACCTTTTCACCACTGCTGCTATCCAAGACCTTATTTTCTCATTTGCAAGTATCTGTATGCACACCTACGTCCATGACCCCAAATCTGATTAGCTAATGTTAATTATCCCACTGATAGGAGGATCAAACAGTTCGCACCTCCCTGCGCCCAACTTACCTTCCCTTGCACTCAGCACTTGGGGTATTTGAAAACTGGGAATTTTATGAAAATCAAATCCATACGTAACCCTGGCAAAGACGCTCCATGTGATAAGCAGTCAGGCTTTGCAGTAATTCTGACTTCCAGAGATATGCTTAAATTTAGACCGCGTCTAAGACCATTTGAAATCTCTTTATAAATCAAACTTCAAGCCCAGAACTCCTCCACCAACAAAAATCCCACAGCCCGTGCATTTATGGAGAACTACAAACCCATTCACTTTCCGAGGGATTTTACATCCGGGTGCTTTACGGGACTGGTAGGAGTTGCTACTGAGCTGGCTTTTCCTATGGCCCCCAGCACCCCGTACTGCACCACGTTAAGGACAGGGTCTGGGGCTTACAAGGAATGCGCAAAAGTTAAAAGTGGAGGAAAAGTAAAAGAATTTCATAGAATCATAGAAGGTTTTGGGTTGGAACGGACCCCTAGAGGTCATCTAGTCCAACCCCCCTGCAGTGAGCAGGGACACCGTTAACTAGAGCAGGTTGCTCAGGGCCCCATTCAACCTGGCCTGGAATGTTCTTAGGGATGGGGCCTCCACCACCTCTCTCTGGGCAACCCCTGCCAGGGTTTCACCACCCTCACTGTAAAGAATTTCTTCCTTAGATCCAGTCTAAACCTACCCTGGTTTAGTTTAAAACCATCACCCCTTGTCCTGTCACAGCTGGCCCTGCTAAAAAGATTTTCCCCATCTTTCCTATTGTCCCCCTTTAAGCCCTGAACGGCCGCAATCAGGTCTCCCTGCAGCCTTCTCTTCTCCAGGCTGAACAGCCCCAACTCTCCCAGCCTGGCCTCATAGCAGAGGGGGTCCAGCCCCCGGATCATTTCTGTAGCCCATTTTTGTAGCTGCAAACCATTAACAACTTGCCCTACGTGGATCATTTTAATGCAACGTACACATGAATAAAAGCAGGCAGGCATAGCATCATCCCCCACTCGCTCATCGTGCATGCCGCCTTGCGGGTGAACACTTCTATTTAATCAGGATGCAGGCAGAATGGCAAACTGTACTGAAGGAAAACAAACGGGGGAGATGTAAAAGCTCGTGAGTGCCCATCTCACAGGGATTAGCTGTGTGCGGTGGGGAGAGCCAGGGTTATCTGCAGATCCCCGTGCTGCCATACTCTGTTCAAGTATACACATCTTGCATCTGTTTACACAGGCTTTAAACACAGATGCTGACAAATAAACCCATTCCTTTTTCACAGTCATTTCATGGCGTTCCTGAATTTAAATAGCGCTGAACAATCAAAACTGAAGTAGTCCATACCATAAGACATGAGCACGCTGCCACTTCTGCTCCTTAAAACTCACCCAGTTCATGGTCTTTGTGGACACTACTGGCAAAAAGCTGGACAGAATCTCAAGTAAATAATATAGCCCCAAATAACGATAAAGTTGCTGTTCTCCCAGGATCAACAGAAAAACCCCAATCCTTTTAATGGAATTAAACTGCTTATAGAGTAAACACAGCCTGTAAGCCAACTGCCTCGCTGTAGTGATACGGTCCAACTGCCTGTCTGGGAGAATTCAATTCTGTGGAGATAAGACCTCCCACACTTAAGCCCTACATCGACATTTATGGACAAAACAGCAGCCCTGGGCGGCCTGGCCAGTTCAGTTATTTGCATAACACCCATGACCTCATGTGCGTCGCAGCACACGTACCTGCCGCCTTCGCATCACTGCTTGCTACACAGGAAAGGCGTTACAGCCCATATGAGCCATAGCACATCACCCACTGCTGTTAACGCCGGCCAGGAGCAAAGAGCCATTTTGGCAGCCTTCTGAAATATCGGCACATGGGCTAGGATCCGGTCAACACGCGTGGTTCACAGTTGAAGGCAGCAGACCTAAAGACCACCACTGCCCGTAACCACCCTCTGCGGCTTCACACCAGACTCGGCCGTCAGACAAGCAATTGCTTCTCCTCCAACGTACTTGGACTCCTGGTGATTGCAGTCTGATTCTGGAAGGACTCATTCAGGAGAAGTCTATCCTTGCAGTGGGCTTTGCTTGACTTCCACCCACAGGGCTGCAGAAATGTTTGTCCTACATGTTTGATTCACAACCCAACGGGAACTGAATGTTTTTAGCGACCTGAGCTATACACAAATTGCACTATCCAGGTAAAAGTGCACGTCAAAATAAACTCACTTTGTTTTCTAGGGATGAAAGAATCCCTTCCCTGTGGTTTAAGAATCACATAATCGTTTAGGTTGGAAAAGTCCTTTAAGATCCCCAAGCCCAACCGTTCCCCTAACCCTGCCATCCCACCACTAAACTCTGGCCCTAAGCACCTCATCTGCCCAGCTTTTAAATCTGACCCATTCCCTGGGCAGCCCCTTCCAGTGCCTGACAGGCCTTTCTGTGAAGAAATTTTTCCTGATGTCCAACCTAAACCTGCCCTGGAGCAACTTGAGGCTATTTCCCTTCGTCCTATTGCCAAAAAAATCCATTATATTCCTAAATTCTACACACGGTATAATACTCCCATGCGTTCGGTTCCTTGGGGGTTGGGAGGGGAGGAGATAATAAGGAAAAATAGTAATTTGTGCACATTCAGTTTTAGCATCTCTGGTTTTACACAGAAACAGCATCATCCTTATACCGAATTCTTCTTGCATTTGTCAAGTCACACAGCTGCTTGAGCAATTAATGAAAATTAAGTCTTTGAAATAGCTACATCTTTTATTTAGGTTAACTAGAACAGCCAAATACATTATACAACCAAACTCAATCCTTCCTTCTTAATTGACATCATGCATTACCAGGCCAGTAATTATATATATCCATCTCCATTAAAGGACAGAGGGATACTGACTGGCTGCGTAGTTCAGTCTACATATTCCTTAGTGCTCTTGGTAGCACAACAAGAACAAATCGTCCCTGAATCCTCTTCTAGAGCTCCATTTCGCTCTTCAAACTAAACAAACACTCAGGGTGCAAAAAAAAAGTTTTATTTGAACAGATCCCTATTTATCCTCTCCTTGAGTCACATACAGGAGAATATAGAAATGCATGTTGTTACTGGTTTTTTAACCTAAAAGCTTTTTTGCTTGTGTTTTAAGTGAAGTACTTTGGGACTGCATGTCCTCGACCACAGAAACTGAAGCTCACAGCATAATCTAAGCTGGGGCCTCTGGCGTTGAGCGGGTCCAATCCCTCCTACTCAGAGCAAGACCAATTTACATCAGGTCACTTACTGCTTCACTCCTCATCGGTTTCATCCTTCTGTAACATGTTTATGAGGAACTGCACGGAGCAAGCACGGTTACCTGCGTGACTCACCTTTCTCCTTTCCAACCAAAGCTGAAAGGAAAGCTTCAAACAATGTCTGAAGCTGTGACAAAATGAACCTAAAAGGCACTAAAGCAGACAGAGCCCCGGAGTTTCTTAGGCACCTGCCATTCCTCCTTATTTTTTATAACGCATCGAAGCAACAGCAAGAAAACAGTTTGCAATGTGCCCGAGTTACCAAGTGCATTAGCCCCAGGCAACTGAGCTGCATTCCACCCAAAAGGACTCATCTATATTCCAAGAAAATGTCTTATTTCAAAGGAAATATTTTGGTTCCCATGACGTAACTACGTGTCACCCATCATGACTAATAGCAGGCAGACAGACAAGTATGCTTGTTAACTGTAAATGGAGCACACATCAATAGCCAGCCCGAAGTTTAAAGGGCGATAATAGATCTTCCAACTCATCAGTAGGGATAACTCAGGTGTCAACTCCACTACAACACATGGTACGCCTGTAAAAAAAAAAAAAAAAAAAAAAAAAAAGACAGAACCGGTTTTGCTGTAAAAACATTTCAAAGTCTAAGCTATATTTCGGTTACCTTTCAAAAAGACGAAAACCTTTTTAGAACTTTAAAGGGCTAATCAGCAGAGAACCATCTTTAAACTGGTTTCTTAACGTCCATAATACTCCTAACAAAACTTAATAAAGCATGTTTAGGGGAGCCCTTATCGCCCTCTACAACTGCCTGACAGGAGGCTGTAGCGAGGTGGGGGTCGGCCTCTTCTCCCTGGTAACAGTAACGGGATGAGGGGAAATGGTCTGAAGTTGCACCAGGGCAGGTTTAGGTTGGACATTAAGAACAACTTTTTCACCGAAGGGGTTGTCAAGCACTGGAAGGGGCTGCCCAGGGAAGGGGTCGAGTCCCCATCCCTGGGGGGATTTAAAAGCCGGGCAGAGGAGGTGCTGAGGGCCAGGGTTTAGTGGTGGGATGGCAGGGTTAGGGGAACGGTTGGGCTTGGTGAGCTTAAAGGGCTTTTCCAACCCAAACGATTCTGTGATTCTATGTTCTTTAGGAAGGAGATGCCCAAGCAGTCCTTTTGATTGGTTTAAACATTTCTTAAACAGCCCTCTGAGCAGAACCTGCTGTAGACATCCCCTTATGCAGCAGCTGACACTTGGTCCCACTTCAGTGGCCTGGGCTGTCAAGGCTGAGCCCCTCAACTTCTCCATGTTAAGTAAGCAACCAGAGTAAATCCCTGCAATGAAACAGCCTAATGACAATTCATGTTTTCTAATGTCTGTATTCAAATCAGCAACTCATTTTAATGTGGCAAACCCCAAAAGCCTGTGCTTCGATTAGTTTATTCTTAAACCTTCACAGGTCAAAGGCAAGTCCTACGTAAACACTGTGCCCACTAGAACATGATCCTTTAAATTAACTCCAGGTTAAATAAAGGATTTACTTGTAAGACCCTCAAGAATCCCCCAGTTACTTCTCCCCAGAACAGAAAGAGGAGAACTGCGCATAGGGCCAAAGACAAGTGCGGAGTTACCAACAGAGCGCCAGAAGAGAAACCTGGATGACCCTGGAACAAAGAAATTAATGCCTCGAGTTGCTATCAGATTCTTAAGCTGAATCTCACACAAGAAAAAATAAATATAGTTGTATGCACACTGCTATATTTGCCTGCACAACCATGGCAAAATATTGCACACGCTAGGTTTGCACATACTGGAGTTTATTTAAAATACACGTTCACCAACTCAGTGCTATACCTGAAGCACGGTGTACACTGAATAGGGGTGCTGTAACTTCTACATAAAAGTTATGGTGGCTTCCTCCAAAACGGGTTTGTGTATCTACCACATTTGTGTTTATACAGCACCATGCAAAACTACAATGTTCCAGTTAAACCAGCAATATGCTTTATTAACTTAATTACTTCATGGCATTTAGCAAAGTATTGTCCACAACAGATGGAAGGGCTTCCCCCCACCACCCCCAAAAATGGATTTTGAAGTTTGATCCCTCTTGAGAAGGTGAGAATCACAAACACATGAAAAAACAGAGAGCCAACACAGCAAAACTTCGGTTCACTGCTGTTCAGTGGCTGTGCCTTTGCACGTACACCCCACCAACCGCCCCAGCAAAACGCCGCTTGTACTATCCAGCGTACATGCAAGAGAAGCTACATAAATAGCAGCTCGGACAGCTTTTCTGAAATACATCACTTTCAGGGAATTTCTTTTAAAGAATAACAACTGACCATCATATATCATAACTAGACAATGCACAGACACCTGTGCTGCAAGAAATGCTCCGCAGCAGGAAAGACCCAGACTTGCCTGCTAGAATATGCACACAAATTTTAAGAAAATGCCATGGTTTGGATCAGGATTTTGCTTCTTTTTCTGATTTTTATTATTTAAGATTGTTGCTGTTCTGAAGGGAAAAAGAGATGGTTGCAAGACTTGAAGCTACTGGGGAAAAAAAATTTCAACTGATGCAAGAAGTCTTATGCTGGAGGGCAGATAAAATATGTAGGAGTTCTACCAAGTTCGTTGATTTTTATTTTTGTGTCATTATCAACTCACGACATTTCTGTTCGGTCTGGTTCTTTGCAAAATAAACTCTTCTTCTGGTCCCAGTGTAACTGCCCATACTCTGCCCATATTTCCTCACGTTTTTTCTGAAGGAAGCACAGCTTCGCCCAACTACCACTTCATATTCTCCTCCATCCACAGACCTTCTCCCAGCTGGCTCGCTGTTCCACACGCCCACCCAATGAATAAGGTGTAAATGTTTCCAATCACCTCTTTTTCCTTCCTCTTCCAATATTAAAAATAAAGCCTGCACACTCATGCTCGTGGATCTTCTCTCCAAATGGGAACCTGTGAGTAAGATTACGAACGCTCAGGGATTACAGAAAAGCCATTCTTTGGGCCCTAGTTATTTTTTACCACACAATCGGAAAAAAAAAAAACCAAACAAACAACTTTTCAACAAAAGATAATAATAGGCAAAACCCAGCAACAACAGTGCCCAATACAAAAAAGCACACACACACACACACACACCCCACCCCCCCCCCACCCCAGAAATCAGCAGAGGTTATCTAGTCCAGTGAAGGAAAACAGAGATGGATTATCCGGGCATTTCTAGTCTAGACTTAGCAGAGCTTCCCAGACAGAAACACCTTCCCAGCACACAGCACTGCTTGCTCCCTTACGCACATCGCTAACGGCCATGCTCAGGAAGGGAGCTGCTCTCCCATCCTGCAGGGGCATCTTCTGACCCAGGTCATGCCGAACGCAATCGTCGTGGTACATGTGGATGCCTGAGACCATGAATCGTTACAGAACGTGCTCTTCAACACTCCCTACAAGCACCACCTGGGCTAGGATGCACCATGAGCTTCACCACCGCAGGCACCAGTAGGTGGGCTATGACAGCCTCCTGGGTACCTGCCTGTCTCGGCGATGCACAGCCTGCAATGAACGTACCATCTCCCCATGCAGGCTAATCGTAGTTTAAGATGGTGATACCTTGAAAAGATGAACTTTTACTATGTATGATTATACCAAAAACTTGTTTACTCCTGTAGCAGAAGCCTGCCCTCTTGCTGACAGCAGCCACTAGGGAACAACTGAAGGGCATTCCTTTACTTCAGCAACTTTTTTTTAAGAAGGTCCTTATTTATATTGGATTTTTGGTTTGAGTGTGGTGGGGGTTTTTTGTAAGACTGCAGAGCTATCAAATGCAACCATACATTAAGATATGCTATAAAAATGAAGTCTCAGCAAAGATTCCATCATGCTACCAGATAAACAAAATAATTATTTCAAGTCCGAAAACCTTCTTCAGAGAGAAAACACCTACATGGGTACAAGTCAGACGAGCCTGTATTGCAGTGCAAAGGGCTGTCACCTTGGCTGGCTGCAAAGCCCAAATAGCTGAAATCTATAAACTGACCATATGGGGACAGAAGATGAATGACAGGGATGGAAACCCCTCAGCTAAAGTCTTATCAGATTGGAGAAACGCAATCATAGTTCACACCCACACCCTGAAACCCCTAACAGCCCATCCCTCTGGATAAGCTCCCTAGAAAGTAAGGTCCCAAAGCAAGGTTTGTAGCTAGTACTGGCCAGATAGGTGACCTGAAGGACACTTTTGGGGAGTCAAACTAAAATGTGGAGCGGTTTGTGGCATAAAGCTAAGCCACAGCTCTCCAAATGAGCAAAGAGGGAACTGTTAATACCACCAGTGCCATGCTAAAGCTTCAATTCTCATCTGGATGATTAATTTGCAATCAGGAAACGCAAGACATAAAAAATACACCTCTCCAGTAACACTCATAAACACTCAATGATCCCAGTTTGATCAGTGATAATACTTTGTCCCTTGAGAGCTCTTGGAAGAAAGGCGTTGGGATTTCTATTTACTGACTGGAATGGGGTGAGCCAACCCGGATCAGGGCAGCAGTTTCTGCAGAAGATCTCCAGGGCCAGCTCCTGCTGGGTTTCCCTGATGGCACCGCCATGGCCTCTGCCCGCAGCCCCTCACACCACGTCTCCAGGACGATGAGTAGGTTTAATCTCCTGCTGAGCTAGCTGGCAGAGTGACAAGGGTTACATGCCAAACTACTCTGAATCCCAGATGATCCTAATTACAATCCTTCACTAGCTACTGGGCAAATTAAGTTTTATTTTTATCCAAACATCCCCACCTCCCACCCCAGCGTGTTATATTGGCCATCCACAAAACTCTCTAAACAATATTGCTACGAAGACAATGGAAGCGTGCAAAAGCAGCTTTTTTAAAAATGGATTCACAGAATCACAGACTGGCAGGGGTTAGAAAGGACCTCCAGAGCTCACCCAGTCTCATCCCCCTGCTCAAGCAGACTCACCCAGAGCAGGGGGCACAGGACAGCGTCCAGGCGGGGGTTGAATATCTCCAGAGAAGGAGACTCCACAGCCCCCTTGGGCAGCCT
>BOSO01023207.1:0-20224 GCA_018403395.1 Gorsachius goisagi | reverse complement strand
TTCCCACCCAAAACCTTCTATGATTTCCCAAGGAAGTTGTTCCTCCTTGCAATGAGCTTCAGGCGTGTGCCTCCAAGGGAGAAGTCCATGATCTCCCTGTATTTCACGGAACACACGATCTGTGACTCGCCTCTGCTTTGGTTGCCACAAGCAGCAGGCTCTGTCCCTACGTACGCTTTTCTTCCTTCTAACTGCAGTCAGAAAGAGAAGGCTCAGGTCTTTCACCAGATGCCATCCGGAGAGAGTTATCAGGGTTAAACCCACCCTGGATGGGAAAAGCGAATTAATCTGGGCTGATAAAGCGCGAGCCTTTAGTTGCCAGGAATCTGCTGAAGCCCCAATCTGCAGAGATTTATTCCCACCCTTTATTTGGGGAGCACAGCCAGCCCGCCCGCCCGCGCCTGTATATTTATTTTCTCACCTGAAACGTCACCCACGTGCTACCTGCTGGTAACCCTTAACGTGCACCTGAGCAGCTTATCCCGTGAGGCCTCAGCAATTACCAAGTCACCTCTCACGCACGCGTTCACGTTTCCCCAAAGTAAAACTGAAAGTGCCGCCAACCTCCCAGCGAGCGCAAATCACCGATGCTGCAAAGAGCAAAGCACACCCCGAGAGGAACCTTCTAGATTATGGCAGGTCTAGAATATTCTACTCCACCCGGAAACTATTTCTATAGCAAGATTCCTTCCATGCCCAGAGACTTTCTCGTTACCTGAGCAAAGCCGCTGGGTTAGTCAGAAAGGCGGGACCACGCTCCGAGGAAAGTCAGCCGTGGTTTAAGGGCGCAGGTGCCCACGCCAGCCATCGCTGCGTCGCCCGGGGGGCCAAGGGACCCGTGTCGGGACGAGCTCCGTGGAAGCGCTGGGCTGCGGTCCCTACCTACTCGCAGACCTGATGCCAGCAAACACCCGGCCGTGGGGTTGAGGCACGGGCTAAACACGCAGCAAGCGGGCTCCTGACGTCGCTACTTTCCCCACAAAGAACCCCAAAATGTTTATCCCAGCCCGGCCCCGGATGGCTGCTGGCCACCGGAGGAAGCCAGCGCTGCCGGCAAACAGAACAGCTCTGGCAATTGGACACCTGTAGCTCCAGGACCAGGGAAAGAAATCCGTGTTTTATGACTAGGATCTAAAGCAAATTTTATTGGAAGCTTTTATGTTTGTAGGTTTGAGGAGTTTTTATAGAGAGGAGTTGTGAGAACTGCCATAAAATTTTGCCTTGGGGGTTATGATTACATTTGTATCTTTCCCAAACTTATATAAATAAAGACGACAGTTTTTACTGTAGAAGCTTAAAAGGTTAGAGTGGTATTTGGTCTGTGATGAACCTTTTATAGATAGGATGTTGTAAGAATTTATTCTTAAATATCAATAAAAAAATACAACTTTATATTTCTTGATAAAGCAACGGTGATTAGAAAAAGGGCTGTTGGAGAGGGGGTGGCATTGCTAGCGCCTTCCGTCCTGCTAAAATAATGCTTTGTTACATTTGCTGTTAACCCGATGTCTATCAGAGGAGAAACATTCTTCCTAAGGACGAAGCTTTGCAGTGTTCTAACAGCTGATGGGGATCCACCTCCCGCCTGATTTTGGGGGAGTTGCTACAAGCTCCCCTTCTGAGGGACTGGCGCCGCAGACACCCGTACCTTTATAATTATGCTCTATGCTTTTGGAAAGAAGACATGAGGAACGCCACCTGGTTTTGATGAAGCACGCAGCAGGCTGAAACCATGGAAGACTCCACGCCCTTGGCGCCGTTGCGGTTTGTTATTACGAGAATGCTTTGCCACGGGGCAATAACCGCAGCCGGTGCCCCACCAGCCCCCTCCTGGGGCCGTCCTCCAGCCCAGAGCCCTCGCTGCTGGGGGGCCACCTACGCCTGCCCTCTGCCTGTTCCTTGCCCAGCGCCCAGCTCAGTCGAAACCCTTACCTGTACCATGACCCTGCGGGCCTCGGGGCACCATTTCAGAGTCAGCACCTCTCGAACAGCAACTGGGTTTTCCAAAGAGACATTTCAGAAGATTTCACTTTCCAGACACTGCACCCACACACAACGTTCAGGAACTGTGCCCGTGGATGAGGGCACAGGCTCAGAGCTTCTCCTGCATCCCAAGGACGCTCCGTTCCTTTTGGGAGCGGGTCGTCTTGTTGCAAGGGAAGAGGTCAGGAGCTGCGGAGCTCCATCCCTGCCCGGTCCCTCTGCAAAGCCACCAGGCTCTGTGCTGCTGCTGGCTCCTGGCATACGTTTTCCTGCAATCCTCCCTCCCTTTCCCTCACCCCCACACGTACAAGCACGCCCGTAAACAATTCCTAAGGTCAGCAGCGACAGGAACGCAAAAGCAACTACTCCCAGTTGCGGGAGCACCTTGTACTGGTTAAAATGGGCACTGCAACTTGTCTCAGGGGAGCACGGCCAACTCCAGCGGCGGGCGCCCTTGATCAGCATCGATACACTCATTTTGCAAATGTGGAACAGATTGTTCGTAAAGTGAACACTTGAACACTGGAAACAGAGACCATTGCACCCGCCCCCCTCCTCAAGCGCCACCACAGCAGGGTTTTTAACTTCAGCATAAAATGGTGATTTTTTTTTGCAATCAGGATGACTGATTAGCGAGGAAAGACTCCCTCGGAGCATTCGGTGTAAGCAGTTGTCAGCCCGAGCACCGCGTGCGGCCCGGCGGGGCACAGGCAGCCCTTACCCACCCGACCCCCCCGGAACGCCCTCGAGGGCACGCGTGCCCACTAAACCCCGCCTGAGCCCGCCACCAAGTTACCTGGTCTTGACCCCCCGTCTGAATGAAGCCTCTGGCCCACGAATATATTAACAGAAAACAACCTGGACCCCTTCATTCAAAGTTATACATATTAAGACAAGTATTGACAAGGAATTAGTGTTCTGCATAACTGGCAAGAGACACAAAGCGCAGCGGAAATGAGAGTATCCAAAAGGAAACAGAACATCAAAAGCACACGGTGGGGCAGGAAAAAAGCTGCTTTTTTTATTTCCATCTCTCTTACCTTTATGTCCTCCGTCGAATGCTGCTCCGAATGGAATCGAGTGCCTGGCCCGGTCGTCGGAAGAACGTGGATTTCACAGAACGCCATTTCAAATCACAGTATTTGCATCCCGTTGCAGCGCTTCACCCAGGGTTAGCGTGGTTTTTAGTAACTGCCCTTCCACCTGACGCGAAGCTCCCCAGTAAGATCTGAATATGTCCTACCTTCCAGTGCTCACCGTCCCGGCTGCAGGCTGGGCGCTCATTCCACGGCGGTGCAGGCTCACTGCGGATACGGCCGCGGCGCAGCTTCCAGCGCAGAGCAAAGTCCTGCAAAATGAAGGGGCAGGGTTGAGCCAGGCCAGAGGAAAATGCCCAAACATGTCAGGATCAGAAATTTGCCATTCTATGAGAAACGTAACTGTGCTTCCACCTTTCGTACTGATTAGAATAATAAATTTTGAGCCACTGCGGACAGCACAAGAACTCCCTTTTCCCTATCCCCACGGCACCTCTCCATCCCTTACGCCACCCGTCCTCAGCACGGAAGCCCTCGATCAGCGAGCCCTCCCCCCGCTGCGCTTTTGCTCTCGGGGGGCCTCCAGGCATGATGCTAACACAACTAATAAATAACAGGATGGGTTACGACCGGTTCCTGGCTTGCGAGCAATTAATTAACGTTCAGGTTCTACAAACCACGTCGACAGAAGCCCCTGCCCCTCTGACACCCAAGTTAAACATTTGCTGAAGCGCTTGGGCAAACAATGAAGACTCTCCAGAAGCTTTACAGATGCTGGCCCCATAAGCAGCCCACGAGAAAGCTCCTGGACAGGAACCCTTCAAATACCATCGTGCAGCCACCGGGAAAATCAGTTACTTTAGAGCAATTAAGAGATTTAACAATAGCAAAGCCATTATTATTCTTTTTCCTCTTTCCTTCAGGAGGAACCAGGCCTTACTGCGGCTGGGACACCCCTACCCAGTTTAAATGCTGTTGTCCGGGCTAAGCAAGAGGCTACAGGCACCCAGGACAGGTTTCTGCTGCCAGCGGTTTCTCTCCTCTCCTCCCGACGCCCGGATTTACTCCAGACGGAACATCCTCCTCGTTTCATAACCTCACTCTTATCTCGGCAGCAAGCAGCGGCACGGGCATTTAGGCTGGCCATTGCCGCGCACGTGGCGAGCCGTGAAAAGCAAACGTTGGCACCCGTCGGCTCATGAGCATGACTGAGAAGTATTTGCACCAAGTAACACCTGGACAGTTAAGAGATTTTGCTTGTTGCTTCTAGTTTGAGATTTTGTTACAGATTTTTGTTATTATCTTTGTTAAGAACCCAATCTGTCTTTGGTATTTCTGGGTGAAGGAAAGAAGTTTCAATCCTTGTGTCATTTGTTTATTAGGAATTGTCTCTCCAGGTCTCGCGGCACTTGTTCCCACCCAATTGTCCAAATACAAGGCTTAAAAATGCCACCAAGTTTCACCCAGGCTCAAATAACATGAAAAAGAAACTCAGCCCTCGTAATTCAAGGGAGTTTTGTGGTGGTGTTTTCAGCAAGGGTTGGCTGGTACACCTTGGGTTACAATAAATCCACCTTCACTCAAGTGTTTTTGGGATCTCCCTGAAAAGGAAGGATTTTGCGGGGATTGCTTTTGCAGCCCGCTCTTCGCTGACCATCTCCAGTAGAGGTGGGGAGGTGGAGGAGGCAGGGAGGGCGCGGGTGTGAGCTGAAACCCTCAGCCCCCGGAGCTCAAAGCTCTCCCTTCAGAAGAACGGATGGAACCAAGCATGGGTCACCGCAAACCAGGTGGGAGCGGATTCATCCTCCTTCCGCAACAAAGCCAAGGCAGCTCCTGAAAACCAGGAGAGAACAGGCCTGCTCCCCTCCCATTCCATTCAGACCATCCCATGATGGCACCAAACAAGCATCTCCAAGGCATCCGCTGCCGCTCTCGGCCGCCTTGGCTCCCTGGGGAGCGGAGGCATGGCGATGCCTGCAGAGGAGCTGGGGGACACCCCATGCCTCATCGCGGAGCGCTCCTGCTCCGCTGCGGCTGCTGACCTGAGCTGCCCCAAAAAGCCTTCAGAGATGGTGATGCCAGAGAACTTGGGCCACGGTCCCCGGGGCTGGAAATCGCCACCTAGAACTGTGGCATCTGGCCATGCAAATGTCGGTAGCAGGAGAAGTCATTGCAGGTTGTCCCCAACCGAGGACTCCCACCCAGAACCGCAGCCCGTACAAGCAGGGGAAACGCTGCCCTGCCCTTGACACCGAGCTTTGCCGACGGGTGACCATGGGCTGTTGCGATGAGCTCCTGCTGTACCCTAAGCAGCACCTCCCCTATGCGGAGCGGGGCCAGCAGATGACAGCAGCCTAACGTTGCCCAGGGGCAAGCAGGGCTTCAGACGGCGGAGCACGGCCGGCAGCTGGAGGCCGAAGGCGCCATGTGCAACCAAAGGAGCTGTTGTTCCCTCAGGCCGTTCCACTGCTGCTCCCTCCGGGGATCCCCGCTGCCCTTCATCCTCCTTACAGCGCTCCTCTGGATGCACAAGAGCTTCGTGTGTGAACGCCCCACACCTGCGAGGCAACTCCTCAGCGCGGCAGCCTTCCGAGACGGCGCAGCCACGGGCGCGACGTGCTGCCCTGGGATGTGGGACCAGACCCCGAGCCCGCGGGGGCCCAGACCTTGCTGCGAGCCAGAGACGGAGCCGTGCCACCCGACGGGCGCTGACCGGGGCAGGATGCCACAGGGCACGCCGGGTCTAACGGGGGGTAAGCAGCACCACCACACAGTTACGCCGCCGCTGTGCCCTGGCCGAGGGAAGGGCTTCAGTCCCATGCTGGAGAGGAGGGGAAGGGGCCGGCTGGCTCCTGGGGCGAGGGCGATCCCCACGAAAACGCCTCTGGGGCGACAGCGAGCTTTGCAGGGAGGGGAACGCCGCGGCGCTTTGGCTTATCTGCAAGCGCTTGAGATGTCTCCCACCCCCAAGACGTGACTTCTGATGTGCACACCAGCGCAGTTATTTTATTTCATCGTTTTCAACCGATCAAATACAGAATTATTCTTTAGTACGTAGGCCAAGAGGCTTTCCAAGGAGGCTAACCAGATCTTCCCCATTTGCTTGCGCCGGCCACGCGCTTCTGAAGCACCGGCCTGTTCCTCCTCGTGCCATTTCCCTCGCTTCGAGCCGAGGAACCTATGGAGGCTTGGAATGGCAAATGTTAACGCTGGCAGGCCAGCTTTAACGCCGCCGGCGCATTCTCTCAGTCTGACACGTTTTAGTAAAGCCTGACCGCTAAGCAGCCCCTAACCTTCATAACCCAGCTGTACGTGAAAGCCAGCCCTTCCCGCGGCGCGGGCCGCCAACACCCCACCTCCACACCCCCTCTTCGTGGCAGAAAACCGATCCGCATCCTGCTGCCGACGCGTTACCGGCACCGCGTCCTCACAGGGCTGCTTTCGTTAACCTTTAGGTTTTCCTCATTAAACTGAGGAGCTGTCACTGCGTCTTTTTTTTTTTTTTTTTTTTTGAAATTTCTGCCTTTGCATTGCTTGTTTGATGACAAAGAGCTAAAAGCAGATTTACTGCGTGGCATCGAAACCACAGCCCAAGGAGAGTCAGTTTTTACAGGCGTGCCTGATTTTTACTAGGTCACTCTTGATGAGGGCTGTCCCTTAAAACCACCCAACGCAAACAGGCCAACGGCTGTGGGGGACACGCGGGCTCGATTCCAGCGGGGTTCTCAAGCGATGACCAAGCCAGCAGCTCACCACCGGCTGTCCCGAGGGGGTGCCCCACCGCCCGGGCTCGAGGCTGGGGGGCAGCAGCAGCGTGGGAAGGACGCGGCCTTCGCCAGCTCTACGCACGCGGGGCAAGGCGAGGCGAAGCCATGTCCTTATCCTGCTGGGGACAAGCCCGCAAACCAGAGAACTGGGCAATGCCAAACAAGCCCAAACCAGCCAAACCACAAAGCCTCCAGAACACCTTCACCCACTCCTGGAATTCTTCCCTTTTTTTTTTTTTTTTTTAAAAATAAAAATGTGCCATTTGACCCAGGCTTGCTTAAAGTATTTGCCTTGTGCTGTGCGAGCAGCACCCCAAGCCCAGACCCCAAAGAAGTCAGCCAGCGGGACGGGACGGGACGTGCTCATTTCCAGACCGACCCTCGGGGAGCGCAGGCTCCGAGCGGGAACGCCGAGGCTGCGACCTCAGCGCCAGCCAAGCTGAGTGGCCACTTCCAGAACAGTTTCCGAGGCCCAAACCAGAGGCATGCAGTCTCAAGGGCTGAGGCACCTGGATAACATCAGCCTTGTCCCTCGCTGCTCCAGCAGCAGTGTCCGTGCTCCGGGTGGGAAGGAGGAAGAGGAATGTACCCCGGAGGAGTCTGGGGGTTCAAGGAGCCCCAAACCCCTTGGCTCCTTACCAGCATCCCTGCTTCATTTCAGAGTTATCTTCCTCCTCCTCCCCAGGCCCATGAAGCACGTGCCGGGGGTACCTAACGGCCACGGGGGCACGACGACGTGGCGGAGGCCACCCCACACGTGGGACATCGCTGGCCTCCCCCCGCTCCGCGGGGCCCGTGCTGCTGGGCTCTCCCGGTCTCCTGCTCTCACACAGGGTGTGCAGACAAGATGATGAAAGCTTCGGGGAGGGATTTTTGCCAGCGTCTCTCTTTTCACTATTGTTACAGGTTGGCATCTCCACAGAGCAAGGAGAGGGTGCCAAGTTTATTAAAACCCAAGTTTTATAATTTACAACCTGCGCAAGCCCAAGGCTGACAACACAGCGATTCTGCAGGGTAATTCTGGGAAGTAACCATCCTGCAGCACCAATTATTAAAACCGCTTGCACACATTAAAGCCATAAAGATTAAAAATATAGCACACTTGCCATTAAATATGAATGAAATCATGTAATATGCATCGTACGGCAGCGCAAGGGCCAGCCGCGTGGGCTTCGGCACAGCCCTGCGCGAGAGCTGCAAACCCCGGTCCCAAACCAGCGTGCCTTTTGTCAGAGCCCAGGAACGAGTTTGTCATGCAAAATAAACACAGATGTTCCAAGCACCGACTGCAGCTTTCAGGCGACGGCGAGGAAAAGGAACGCGTCGGGAAAACACGCCTCGCAGCGCGGGGCTGCCGGCTCCGCACACACCGTGCCCCGGCTGGGGCTGGGTGACTCGTTTAAAGGACTCATCCTGTTGTTGTTTTTTAATTTGTTTGCTGCTCGTTGTATTTTTTCCTCAATACTCTGCCCTGAAACACATCCAAAGGGCTCCCCGTGCTGACGGGGCTGGCACGCTTTGGGGACGCAGGCACTCTTCCTACCAAACCCGGCCCGTGCTTCCCCAATGGGAGCGTGTATTAGCACCTCGGGCCTTGCTTAGCTTTTTTATTGCAATTGTTTTCCCTCTTTTCCCTCATCCCGTTCCCCTGAGAAATGAATCATTTTCTATCGTGCCACCTTCCAGTTTCCCCAGCCACCACGCGCGATTCCCCGCCACGCCGCTCAGGTACAGGTTCACCTGCACTAACACCACGTATGCAGAATAGCATCTCTCAACTTTAAGCCCAGATTTAATATTTTTCCAGATAAATGTGCAGTCACAGTGTTTCCTGGCAGAGCTAATTTTCTCTTGGCCAGGAAAAAGGATCAACTGAAGCTATGGAAAAAAAAAAAAAAGAATTCTGCCTTTAAATTACATTTTAAAAATGAGCCTTCCTGGTTGTAATGAGCAACAAAACCGCGCAAAGCTTAAGCCTAACTCTGTACACCATTATCATGGAAACTACCATGCGCATTTTGATGGTTTTCAGACACGAAGTCACTCTGGATTCTGGCACAAGTCCCACCCCCGGCCAGTTCGCCTCCCCGAGCTGAGGGCAGGCGCTTTCCTCCACAATTCAAACCACACCGAAAACAGTTCAAGGCCCAAGGGGTGGTTCTGCTGGAGGATGAACCAGCTGATGCTCCTCCACAATACCTCCCCTCACTGGTCACCACCCTGCCCCAGCAGACGACTTGACAGAAGAGGTCCACACTGCCCCATCAAAGCTGGTAACCAAGCCTCCGTGTTCTTCTAACTCACTGCAAGCCACCTGCCAAGAGCTGCAGAGAGCCTGGCGTTTGGGTGTACCAGGCGGAGGAAACGGTGCTCGGTCTGACCCAGAACCCACCACAGACTTCATTCAGAGAATATGCACGTGCACAACAGTCAACAGAGCTATTCCAACACTAAGCCAACACCATCCTGCACTGAAAATGCTCTTCAGGGATGAGGATCAAAGTGTTAAGTTCAAAAACCCATCAAGAACACCCCCAACCCTCCTGAACTCCAAAGAACCTTCCCGCAGCTGCCCAGGCTCTGACGGAATCACAGCCTTCAGGGTCCCAAATCGGTAACACGTCAGGCAAACAAGCAGCTCACGTAAATGCTCAACATTGTCGTAAACCCCCTCCAGGGTTTATGGAAGGCTCAGCAGCACAGCGGGCAAGGCTACCCTTGGCCACGCAGGGACACCTCCCAAAGCCCTCGTGGGGCGGCTGGGCTGCTCTCGGTGTCTTACATCCATGGAATTTCACTCCGTTCCCTGCCCCAAATAAGCTTCTCTGCTGTAATTACGCCACAGCTTCAGCCTCGACAAGGACCGGCAGACCTGCAAGAGGGCAACAAGCCACCCGCCGCAGATCTTACCTGCCTAACCTGACCTAAGCAAAGAGCTTGAATGTCCAGGATACTGAGCAGTGAACTGGCCTGGAAACCTGCAAGAAATGAGCTGTAGATGAGGGAAGGAGAAACCAACGCAAGTTCATTGAGTAACTTCAAACCCATCAACGGGTGCGGGCAACCTGGGCTTCTTGCAAAGATTTACTATGAATAGAAGAGGAGGTTAAATTTCTCAAGTAAATGACTCCCAGAACGTCCCCCTCCCAGCCCTAGTTAGCATCAGTGAGCCCGACACAATGGATAATTCATTACCCACGCATTTCTGTCTGAACAGGGCAACACAAGTCATTTGGCGTCTGTAGACCTAATTAGGTGTCATTAAACGGACCCATGCTCATTTTCCTGCTGCACGACTGAGGAGGCAATTTGTTTGTGTGATGCGGTTGCAAAGGTGGGAGAAGCGTTAAAATCTGCTTCAGCTTTGCATGACGTGACTGCAGCTGGAACCGCAGAAAGCCTGGGCTGGGAGTAAGGGGGACACAACACGGGACAGGCTTTTGGCCACCCACACCGCCTGCGGGGAGCGTGCACAGCTGCCGACGCTCGGTTTGCCATTGCAACCACCAGGCCCTGCACAAAATACACCGAGGCAGTGGAAATCTAGAGGGAAGCAAGCATAAAATCTCAACATCTGCAAAAACCACCTCCTTACCTCCTTCATGCGGTATTTTACGCCTTAGCATATTTTACGCACCGAGGTCGAGCTAAGGCTTCCTAGGGAACCATCCAGATGCTTAGGCGTAGGCGTTCTGCGCCGCCCCGCAGAGCCCGGGGCACCCACGCAGAGCCAGGTACTCAGCACCCACCTTTGCTCCCGAGGGATTCCAGCGGGCTCCGGCTGGAGCTCCCCATCGCGAGGCGAGGCACCAGCAACACCTCCTCCTCCTCCTGTTTGCAGGGAACTGCTTTTTGTTCCTCAATATTTCAACGGGAGCCCAGGAGCTGAAACAACTCCGTGTTTTGAAGCTGCTCCAATGCATGAGTTTTGCTCCAATAAGTACATTCTGCTAAATCCAAGGCCTGTTTGTGGTTTGGTACCCTAAAAAGCCTACAACCAAGTATTTTTATAGGTCTGAACCGATATCTTGCTTGGTTTTCTTTGTACTTTAAACTGAGCATTTACCAATGCTCCAGAATGACCAACATTCCCCTCCCAAGCAACTACTTCTTTTTCTATGGGGCGATGTAAACGTTCTAGATATCGTATAAAGGTGTTTCCCAGGCAGACCCAGTTTTGAATCCCACTGAAGGGACGTCACGTGAGGATGCTTCGATGAACCGCTGAAGGCACGGAGCAGTAAAAGCCTGCAGGGTTAGCGCTAGCTAAAGCTCTGCATGGCATCCACATCTTCTCAGTGGCCACGCTGAACCTAACCAGGGGCGTTTGGGAAGCCCCCTCCCGGGGCTGAGCTTACGTGCCCACGCGGGGATTCCATACTGTGATTTCGCTAAGGCAGCGCCCCCAAGCCCCCCCAGCGCAGCAGCTGCCGGCACAGCCCAACGCCAACCACGGTGCCGGGCTCTGCGGAGCCGCACCGGCACCGGGCATGCCGCGCCACGCACCGCCGGCTGCACAACGCATTCTGAGACAGCCCCCCAGAATCACTCACGTTGGAATACCGAGAAACGTGGCAACGGCCCCACGGGCCCCGCTTGGAGGTGGATATTCAGAGGGGGGCTTGCGTAGAACCGACGGGACTCACGCTACGTTGGCCTCTCAACGCTTCAACACTGCAGCAAATGTTAATAACAACCTTAAGCCATCTTCTGCGGTTGCCTTTGAAATGGGTGTCTTTCAGTAACAGGTTTGTGGTGACAGCATTTCTGGTTTGGACGGCAGCCACTGTTTGTTAAACTGAAGGTAGATACCAGTACACAAATTGCAAGTTTTACCCACCTTATGCCAGAATTTGCAAACCCCACAGCCAGAGCAGAGCCTCAGCCTTGCCTGGCCGCTCAGCGGCGGAAGCCAGGCCTGGTGGCAATGTGCTGCAGGACCTTGCTCTCAGTCCATTCAAAATGGCAAAACTCGGGTCGCTCCTTAAAACCTCCCTCCCTGTTCACCCACCAGAGCTGCGCTAACTGGGCCAGGCCAGGCACTAAGCAATATCACACGCAGCGAGCATTGGGCCCACACCACCCCAACACCAAAATCCAGGCAGGTTCATTACATGATGAGGAACCCCACCCACCCCAAATCATCCGCAGCGAACCCAGGCAGCTCACTGGTAGCCAACCGAGTACGCCCCGGTTTCCACCCCCAAGCTCTGTGAGCTCAAAGGACCCCAAAAGAACCCAAGACAGTTTAAAACCAAGAGCTGAAACTGGGTAGGGCTTGCATACTTGCATCCTACGAGGAAGCTTTTACCATGCTACTGCCGGCAAAGAGCCCTTTCCTCAAGGCCGTTCTTGTTTTGCTGCCTTCACCTTACTCCTGAGCTACCAAGAGCCTGGGAGAACACGAGAGCACAAAGCCACTACAAAGCCACTTGAGACTCGGAAGAGAAGCTCCAGCAAAGATTGCTTGCTCCTTCTCACGTTAAGGGAATACAGCCATAGCCACTGAAACTACCGGGCAGAAGGTGTATAACACCCAGAAAGACGACGTGGACAGAACACGCTGGGAATGCCAAGAAGTCAACAGATTCAGAAGGCAACGGGGCACAACCACCAGAGAAAGGTACACGTTGCTAGAAGGACACAGGTATGACTGCCAGCCCATGGATGCTGCAGAGGTCAACGAAAGCCTCATCACCGACGTCGGTTCAGGAAAGGAGGCCTTTACACAGGGAGCGAGGGGGTATCGCAGTGTCAGGGGAGTCCCCTGGAAGGCCACAAAGGTCTAATTCATCCAAGCCGTGACCGTCTTCTCCAGGGCTGCTGCCAGGTAGAACATTGTCTGTATCCTTTTGACTCAAGTCAGCAGTGAAATTGTGACTCATATAGTTTCCTTTACCAATAAAAGTCAACCCAAATATTTTCTTACATAAACCCTGTGTTTATGTTTTCATCAAGACTACTTCAAACATCACCTGGACAGAAATAATAACAAACAGCCCTTGAAATGTACTGAGGGCAAAATCTAAGGGGGTGGAGAGCCAAGGAAGGGAACTCAGTTTGCACATCTGCAAAGGACACACCATTAACTCTTCCCTGACACCAGGCCTTTTTTAATTTACCTCTTTCCTGAGCCATATAAAGGAGGACACCTTCTTTCAGTTCTCTCACTGGATGGGAAGGTACAGAGCATCTCACCGACCGCCCCATCAGCACAGGCGGGTACACCTCTCCCTCGCTTCCTGACGAGCTAAACCAATTTTCTCTTCAACCCAAACCCAACCAGCTGGTGCTGCTACAGCAGAGGCACGGGGGCGGCTGCAGACCCCGAGTGCCCTGTCAGCCTCCTGGTTGCTTGTCTACTCCTTAAGCATTTAGGGTTCAGGCAGGGCTCTGCAAATGCATTCAACCAAGACAGTTCTTGCCACCAAGAACTCGTGGTCTGACACGAGATCCGACAGCTCTGGTTGTTCTGCACCCGTACCACCCTCCAAACGGTACCACTGCGGCGAGCACAAGCATGGGTTTGCCATTTGCTGCTCACACTGACACTGCTGCAGATATAAACAAGGTAAAACCATCAAACATAGCTCAATTCGTACTGTTGGACACAACCCCATCCCTACATTTCCCATCCCACATGTTCCAGCCTCGCCCAAGACCACAGGACGGAACCGCTCCTGGTCTCTGGCTTCAGACTTGGTGTTTGGTGCGTTGCTGCTTCCTTGATTTACTGAACCTTTACTTAAAACCTCTCAGGATTTGCAACTTCGGGCTCCGCAAGATGCTCTTCACAGTCACGCCTCCCAAACAAAACCTCTTCCCACCTACTTACCCCCGCGGGAATGCTACGGGGTCACATTAGGCCTGTTTCTCTAGACAGAGGGATCCGCAGAGATGTTACAATGGAAATGCCCATGACCCAACCTGAGATGGGAAAAACCTCTCCATTTTTTAATATAGCACATCCTAAATTCCAAGCCCAGCTGCCCTGGAATTGGGGCAGGCTGTAAGCATTCCGCGCTCCCGCAGAGCGCACCCAGGGAACGGAGGCTGTGCTACCAACCTCCCGGAAGGGGAGGGTCAGGACAGCGCTTCCACCAGCACCCTACCGCGAGCAGGAGCCGAATCCAGCCCGTGGGAACCCTTTCCTCCCCATGAAGACGCTTTCCTGCCCACGTGGCAGTCAGTCCCCAACACGTCCACGGCGCAGCTCTCCCAACCACCGTACAGCGTCCTCTAAGCGCCATGGCCAACACCAACGGCCCGCAGTTTGGGCAGCCTACTTTCTGGCAATTTTTACCCGTTTGACTTGGCAGGTAAAACACACCCGCTATGCAGAGCACCAGGCTGAATATAAAATGTGAAATACAGACGTATTGCTAAAGGGAATTCGGTTACCATGGCTGTCTCTGCTTGCTTTGCTATGGTCAGCATTGTTCAGTGAAGAACAATCTCCCCATACGAGCAGTTGCTGGGCTGTTCCAAAGGCTGAAGCAACTCTCACTTTATTAATTAACTACTAATTATCAGGCACTACGTAATACATGGACTCTGAACTACTCCCTCCAGCTCTTCTTGGCCACTGGCACAGCTTTTGCTGCAGGGGTGCAAGGTGGTTTCTGTTAAGTCCTGGCCTTTGCGGTCAGGAAAACCTCGGCTTTGTCTTTCAGAGCGGTTTGTAGCTTTCGGGATCGGGGAGAACGGCTGCAAAACCCACCAGAAAGAGAACAGGTTTTGTTTGGGTCCTGTCAATCTTCAAGCCCAACTCCTGAGGCCATGGGGGCTAGGGCCAGCTCGCCCTTTGGGGTTGGGGTCTCTTGGCACTCCAACACACAGTGGCCCAGGTGAAGTTTGGGCCCGGGGACGGCCACGTCCTCTGCTCTTACACAAGGAAGTCTCTGCCGTAGAAGCCCCGCCGGGCCTGGGCACCTACGATGCCCTGCTGAAGGCAGGGGGAGGTCGCGCCCTGCCCTTGTGCGCACAGGCGACGCGCTCCGGCCGGCCGGATCCTCCGCTGGGGCGTTCCTCCGGTAATAAACCCAACTCTGTTGCGCCGTTTTACGCCAGCTGCTAACGTGGCTTCGGGGTCTTTGTTTTTAATTGCCAACTAAACATAATCCTACAGATGTGTACTTTGGACCTGCTTCGACTAATCCCTTCAGCTTTGAAACGGCCAATGAAAGGAAAAAGGGCGAGAGCCGCTTGACGTTTCGGGTCCGTGGGTACGCACCCGTCACGTCCCACCGACCCACCCGCGGCACAAGGTGAGGCGAGGCGGGAGGACTTCGCCGCGCCCGCTCCTCGGGAAAGCCAGCCGCAAAGTCCACCCCGTGCTGCTGCTTTCGGGAGCCGTAGGACAGCTTCCATTTTCTCCTCGCAGAGGAAATTGCAGCCAACAGCTTGGTTTTCAGCCAGAACTGTACATATGGATAAAATGGGGTCACCTCCCATTCCCAGGAATTCAACTTTCATGCACAGCTGTTTCAGCTGGACCGATACCAGTGCGCCGGGGACCCGCGCGGGCGGTACTGGGTCTTATAAGCTGTGGAAGAAACAGGAAGGGTAAAGGAAAGAAAGAAAGAAAGAAAGAAAGAAAAAAAAAGAATGGGATAAGAATAATATTTCTGGTCTTTTGCAGCACTGTCAAGCGGAGAAATTTGGAGCCCACAGTGTTAATGCGTATAAGCTGCTTCGACAGGGGAATATATACTGTTAAATCTTGGGAGTTATTTAAAATGCCAGTGAGTATAATAGCAGTGCTCTGAAATAACCATTTCATCTGCCTACATTACTCTAAAATTAATGAATAATGAAGCGATGCCCTTCACATTCTCTTCCCTTTCCATTCCAAGATATATTGATCAGATGACATTTATTTAAGTTTGGGATAATGTATTAATTTCAAGATAATTATTCAATATACTTTTGTCACTGTTGATATGCTTCAATGTCATACAGGGGCCAGGGGATGAATAAACTGTTATCTGACATTGCTGGACAGGGTGCTAGAAATAAATGCAATTTTTCTCCTTGAGAAGCACAGCCTTAGTTTTTCCTTCTCTTTTCCCCCCCCCCCCCCTTTGGAGGGGAGCGAGCGGCGAGGCAGGCGTTCTGATGGCGCGGAGCCAGGCGAGGCAGATCTGGGGGGGTGGAGGGAGGGAGAGTACTGCGGGATGAACTGCTCTTTCCTTGTCACTGGGGTCAGCCTGATGCTTAGCAAAGCTGACAGAGCCCATCCTTAGTGGATGCCACTGCAATATTAACACTCATTTGGAGCAGATGTGGCTAAAAGCATGAAACATTGAACAAACAGCTGCCACGGATCCAGTGCCATTGCACCAGCACTTATGTTCTATTAATGCAGCGTGCTCCCGCGGCCGGGAGGGCAGCCTTTATTCCCCTCCCTTCTCTGGCAGATGGGTCAAGCGGCGGCACCGCGGCCCTCGCTCCTTCGCAGCGTGGCAGGCTGCCGCGCTCGCCGCCCTCCTGGCCTCTTCGCACGGCTCCATCCGCTCCTTTTACACAGAGGCACCCTTTTTGCTCCAGATTTATTCATACAGAGAAATAACATTTTTTTTTTTAATCTTCAGTCTTTATGGGGTCCTCCACATATCACCACAGGAGACAGACAGCAAAGTGGGACAGTGAAGGTTCAAAAATCCCGGCTCAGCTTTGGGAGATCTCTGGTATAAATCTGGAGTAAAGCCCCTGACCCACACGGACTTACTGCTGAGAGCCAAAACCTCAGCCGTCGTGCGTGCGGAGCAGACTATCCACGTGAAAACCTGCCTGCACAAGTAACCGGAGGAGGAAGAAACACGCAGCAAGGCGTAAGGCACCGTACCCTGGTACCTTACATTTCAGCTGAAAGCTCAAGATTCACACAGAGAGGCTGCAAGCGCGTCTGTGGCTCCCAAATAAAAGCAGAGCACGGACGGAGCTCTCGGTCGGAGCAAGTTCCGCGAAGCCGGCAGGCCGAGAGGAGCTGGGAAAGCCACCAGTTCAGTACCTCCAGAGGAGAGAGACAGGACTGTATTTGCCCCCTGTCTCGCCAAGCGGTCGGGAATGGGTTGGAGAAAGTTCTCTCCAGCGTTCCGTTCCTTCTGGCACTGGAGCTGCTCAGGACTCCAGTGTTGACCCCTCCCGTGCTAATGTGCCACATGGCTTACTGGGAAATCACAGAGCATGCGTGGCACCAGTTCGCCACTGGCGGGTCATGGGAAAAGCGGTGACCATCGCTATTTGGGGGTTAATGCCTTGTGACTTGTACCTTATCAAATCTACGTGACACACTTCAGGGGGTTGAGCTCACTGCCTTTCAAAACATCCTCCTGGTGACAGATCTGAAGCTGTGAGATGAGAACCCAAGTATATATAACCCGTCAGGCAAGCCAAAGTTTCTAAGATACCAGGATTGGAGAATTTTCCCTGCAGATCTCAAGGGCTGAGCTGAGAGAGAACCACGCAGAGAAGGCGGCACCAGCCACCGCCTAGGAGCCATCCCAGCTCCTGCACGGGCCACGGGTGACGCTGCTGACCCCGTGACCCCTTTAGCCAGCGAGGATACCAGTGCCCTTCTTCCCAGGCTGAAGATGCCTGGCTGCGAGGGGACAGTAAGGTCCCCTCAGCGCCACCGCTGGAGGCACCGAGGCCATGGGACAGCACTGGCAGGCGTTCCCTGGACAGGAGGCGCGTCGGGCTCCCCTAGATGACAGCCAGCTCCTCATGCGTACGCCATTTCAGGACTGGAGGGGTTCCTAGATGAATTTTTTCTGTATTTTAAGTATAGCCATAGCTACTTACCTAAGCTCTCCTACCAGAAATAACTTCAGGTAGTGAAAAGCAGTTGAGCCTACTGAGGTAACACTCTTCATTTACCATTAATTACCAGAAAGCGCCATTAACCAGGAGCCCTATTTGAAAGGCAAAAAGAGTATCTGGTTTTGTTCTGTTTAAGAACTAACTCCTGAACAGGGCCAAAAGCCAAGACAGCCAAAAGAGGAATGGGTCAGCCTGTGACTCCAGCACTAGTTCAATTTGAAGGTTTTACCCGGAGGGCAGAAAGCAGGAGGACACCGATGGCTGGGGCCCTCATCACCGTCACCAACGAGACACTAACTCTGCCTCTGCCGTACAGCAGGACGGCGTTTCGATACGTGTCGAAAGGAGGTTTCTGGCGCCTGCAGATTTCTAGCAGCTTCACCGAGCTCCATTTGCCATCGTTAGTACTTCTCAGGTCAGTCAGCGGCCGCGTTTGCCCCCCCAGAAGCAAGTATTTGCTATTCCAGTTTTCTAAAGCCAAGGCTGCCACTGCGACCCGTGAGAGGCGCTGCCAAGGGGCACGCACGGCTCAGGCTTCCGATACGGCGCGCTGCGGCACGACCCAAGTTCTCCCTTCGGAGCAGTCCATCACACTTGGCTTTGCCGTCCGTGCTGTTTGCCAGCTGACAGGGATTGCCATTCCCTCCCCTCGTCCTGGGTCACCCAGGGTACCTTCAGCTGTGCTGAACCCTGCCTTTTGTTTTTATTACCCTTTGGTGCCTGCGTTGGCATAAGCCACAACGGGCAGAACCAAAACCCAGTTAAGAAAGGATAACAGAGGGAAAATCGCCCATTTGCAAGGGAAGTGAGATGCCACGGAAGCAGAGACGACAACGGCGGCACAGCGGGCTGCCGTGACATCAAATAAAGGAGCATCTCCTCCCTCCCTCCCTCCCTCCGCATCACCCGCCGCATACCACAGCAGCATAATGAAGTGTCAGTGCCATCGTTAGTGACATGACGAACTGCCCTCCATTAATGCACCTGATGGTCAGGTCTGCCCTCTGTTCACCTCCTTCCACCTTTCAAGCGTGCTCCTAATCCTCACACTTCAAGGAGCAGAGCCGATAAATCAAACCGTCAGCGGCTCCCCTTCAAAACGAGCAAAATCCTGTACTCAACTTCCCCCTCCCGGCTCTGCCATCCCTCTCCCAGGAAAGCAGAAGCTGATCTATATTTGCTGTCTCCCTGACAGCACCGAGATGACTCAGCGTCAGCAGCTCCCCAAAGGATCCGGAATTCACTCCGGTGACAACTCTTGTCTTCTCTGCTGCCTTTCCATCAGAGCTGCATCCCCCCACCCCCGGTGTGTGGCTGCCTTCTTACACGCTCAAAGCCCAGAAGCACCAACCAGGCAAGGAAGACCCTAAAAAGTTTCTCAAGGTCCCTCTGTCTCTTTGTATTGTGGAGTAAAGGCTGAAGCACCCCAGCACGCCACCAAACCAGCATCTCCAAGATAGTGCTGAGTCGGGGGACAGCTCATACCCAGATGATCTGGAAGGAAACGCCGTGAGCGTAACGTGAATAAGGCACAGCCGGTTCCCACGATGCACATCAGCCTGTATTCCTTGGAAGAGATGCTCTGAAATGATTTTGGGAGGTAGCTGCAGAACGCCTATGCGACTTTGCAAGTCAATGAGAGTTGTGTTCTTAATTCACAAGAAGCTTTTGCAAATGTCGCTGTATGTATCTGGGTAATTTAAAAATATATTGGGCAGCCACGGAGATACACGTATGTCATGCACCTCCGGTTCACAAACCACCCCGAGGGAAAAGGCCAAGGAACCTGCATCCCGTTTGTGCCGCATTTCCACAGGAAGCGGATACCCGCTCCGTAAGACTTCTGCGGACCTTGCTGTATTTGTTTCTAGTTTCCATGACCCGCACTGATACTACAACAGAATCAGCAGCCCAAATTAGCCCCCGTGCCAACCTCCGAGTCTGACAGCGCTCTTCTTCTAATCGCGCTTAAGTGAATTCCGTGCCTCATAATCTGGTGTGTAATACTAAAATTAACACACAAACAGTTAAGCTACCAGGCCCCTTTGCATCTCGGGACGCTGGCTCAAGGCTTAAATTGATGGGAAACACGTCAACACTGCACTTGCTCTTCACCCCACACCTTTCTTCCTCTTGAACACGCTCACCTCTTCAGCCAGCCACGCGCGGTATCGCTGCAGAGCCACACCGATTCCCGTCCTCTGAGCTGCGCGGAGCAGCTTCACGTGGGAAGGAGCCCCAGGCAGCAGACAGGACGGTGGGGTGGGACACCCAACGCAGAAGGGTGCTCCAAGCACCCGGTGAAGCCCTGAGCTGGGCAAGGAGAAGAGGCGGCTGCAGGGAGACCTGATTGTGGCCTTTCTGTACCTAAAGGGAGCCTATAGGAAAGGTGGGGACAATCTTTTTAGTAGGGCCAGCTGCGTCAGGACAAGGGGGGATGGCTTTAAACTGAAGCAGGGGAGGTTTAGACTGGATCTAAGGAAGAAATTCTTTGCAGTGAGGGTGGTGAAACCCTGGCAGGGGTTGCCCAGAGAGGGGGTGGAGGCCCCATCCCTGGGACCATTCCAGGCCAGGTTGGACGGGGCTGTGAGCAACCTGATGTGGTTCAAGGTG
>BOSO01023203.1:0-11224 GCA_018403395.1 Gorsachius goisagi | reverse complement strand
GAGTAGGTAGAGAAGCTGGGAGTGAAGTTGAGCCCAGAAAGAAGGGAGAGGTGGGGGGAAGGTTTTTAAGATCTAGCAGTTTTTCTCCTCTCCTTCTCTGATTTTGATTGATAATAAATTAATTATTTTCAAGTTGAGTCTGTTTTGCTCATGATGGTAACTGATAGAAAGGTCTCTCCCTGCCCTTATCTCGACCCACGAGCCCTTTTGATTTACTTTTCTCTTCTCTGTCCAGTTAGAGGGGAGTGATAGAGCAGCTTTGGTGGGCCCCTAGTGTCTAGCCAGGGTCAAACCACCAGAAGACTGCATTTGAACTTTAAGAACCTGTCTTTAATTCTCTTAAATTAAAACTAATTTCATGACTGTGATAGCTGATTCACAAGCACCATGAGCTGATCAGGGAATTCATAATGGCATTACCGATTTGGTCATCGCCTAAATTAAGTAATTATCAAACACCATCCACTTCCAAGCAGCCAGACAAGGATAAGAAGAAGATGGTTTAACTTCAACTAAGCAGGGAAAGAAGAAAAATGGATAGAACAGGGAAAATTAGGTCATAGAAATATTACAATGAAACGGGTTAAATAACCCACAAGATACTCATACCTTGATTTTATTTAAATATTTGTATTATTTTACTCTTTATTTGTACTTTTGAGAATATTCCCAACAGCATTTCCCTGAAGCAAATATACAACCATAAATGGAAAATATAACTAATAAGTTGAATGAACTAACCAGAGCAATTTGAGGAATCTTCCTGAGGCCGGACACCAAATACTTAGTATGTGTACGAGATTGTCCTGAGCCACCTGTTATCAGATCTAGCTCAGGTTTATGAGGGGTAAGCAACTTACATAAGATATAGAGTCAGCACCACAGCTATGACCCTTATGCTTATTTGACCGGTAGAAAAGCACTGGAGAGTCTATTTATTGAACTGCTGCTGCTGCTGAGGAGCAAGTGGTTGGGCTATTCTATATGAAGCAATGGCTAGAGTAGAAAACAGGGAGAGGAGCAATGAGACTACTTCTGGAAGGGAAGGCAAAGCAAGGAAAGGCAAAGGAAGGCAAAAGATAAGGAAAGCAGAGCAGAGAAAGAGAAGAAAAGAGAAAAGCAGTAAAAGAGAAGAAAAGAAGTAGTATCCGCTTTAAAAAACTTGGGGAAAAAAGAGTGTTTTCAAGTTGCTTTTGGCTAGCAGTACCTAAAATAACAGCTAGACATATAGTCTCTTAGACACAAAGTCCTTCTGTAATTCTAACCCATAAGTGGTTTTCAAAATCCCACTAGGCACTTACCTTCATCTTTAGCTGCCTACATACCTTTAACACAGCACTCTAAACCTCCTTTAATTGCTCCTCTGAGTTTCCTACCTCACAACCATGCTGACTGAATAAATGTATGGAGGATTTGAAGCAGTCTGATACCTTGGTAATGAGGGAAGAAGGAGCATAGAAATATCACAAATGGATACTTAACTGCTTAAATGAAGCTTCCTGCTTTGGACCACCAGCAGCTTTAACCTCTCAGTGCTGTCAGAAAGACCAATAGCCCTTTTGATCTTCTAGTGCATTCTTGAGTGCAGTTACTACCTAATTAATACTGATGAAGGATAGTTTAATTTGGAACAGAAGGGTTTGTGTGAATGATATAACCCAAAGGAATTAGTTGTCCAGGATTTATCTTAAAAAAGATTTATCTTATTTAGCTTCTAAATGTTTCCTGAAGGGTTTAATTAAACTCTATTACTATATAAAATAAACTAAAATATATTTTCCCACTAAAAGTACAGTTTTGATATGAATTCTAACAGAAACGAAAGGAAATAAAAAGGAAATGGGCTTTCAACAGGCTCTGACCAGCTTTAATAATACTGACAAATGCTGCAGAACTAGAACACAAAGCCAGCAGGTCACAAAAGGCTTAAAATGTATGGTTTAGCTCAAGTAAAATTCAACGTATCTTAAAAGTCAGCCACAGCAACACGAAAATTTTAGGGCCTACAGGATACATCCATCCATCTTAATGTTCAGTGTCTAAATCTTAGCTAGTTACTCTAGGCTTCTTTTGCTATCTGTAGTAAGAAATGGGCATACTGTAAGGATCCAATTTTTTTGGATGAGAGGAAGGCCTCCTTGCTTTCTAGCTACCTCAGACAAGTCTGGGAGGCTAGGGGTGGCTGGACCACCCTTTCGTTTCAGGTTCTATCCCTTCGAGTGAGATTAAGACACAAATGAGATCAGATGTCCACCTGTTTATTAACTGTTTAGGTGAAAGAGAGAAAGCAGTGATTGGGAAGGAAGGAAGGAAGGAAAGATAGGAAATCAAGAGAGGTATGGATAGAAGAGCACAGACAGTCACCACCATGGATCTGCGGAGTCCTGGGTGTCTGTGCTTCTTCGGTGCTGAGTGATCACACATGCAGGGTTGATGGTCATGCAGGGTCTTCAGTGGTCTCACAGGGTCCTCAATAGTCGCTCAGAGTTTTCCGGTGTCTCCCAGGAGATCAGTGATCGCACACAGATTCTGAGATGGCTCCCTTTTATAGGCTGCATGCTTAAGGCACACGCTTGTGCATACGTTTCATGCGCTTTATTTTTGGCTTTGTTGTTGTTGGGCAGGGGCAGGGTTCAAACTGCATGCCTTGGTGGGCAGGCATCCTGCCAGGGTGTCTGATAAGCAAAAGAATGGCCCGCTGCTTTAGCAAGCCTGCAAGACACCTTGTCAGATCTTCTCAGATAAGCACACAAAGGAGCAAGCTTTAAGACAATAAGCTGGCTATTCAGTCTCTCACACATACTTAAATAATATTTTGTCAAAACTGTTTTGTCATTTACATGAGGATAAGATAAACTGCACTCTGAAAGTTCTCCTTTTCACAGTGATCTAATAGGGAGTCTATGTGAAATGTCAAAACTGGGACAAATTAAACCACCTACTCTTACCAGGCTTGAGCTCCCACACTTGATCCCCACCAAATTCTTGAACTTGCAGTAAACACAAAGAAACCTAGGTTGTGCACACAGTGTGTCTCTTTAGCCGAGTCTGAAAACCAAAACTTGTGCAAAGATGCCTCTGCAAGTCTTTCCCAAAGAAAAGCAGACTAGATAGAGTGAGGGTTTCCAGGGAAGGGTTTTCATCCACTCTGAAATCTCCTCCTGAAGAAAGGCGTGGTACTGAGTTGGTGGGCAGACTGCTGTTTTTCCTAAAATAAAGCATCCTTCTTTATTGCTCCTTATTGGAGTAGCTGAATACTCAGAAGATATGAAGTCCTCATTCACCCTGAGAAGATCCAAACACCTCTTCCTTACCTTTTAAGAGTCCTTCCAGGACATCCATCTCAGAATAGTCTGGGTGAAGGTCCAGGACTCAGACTGACTTGGGGTCACTCTCCAGTCAAGAATCTGAGATTAATAGACAGAGATGGAGAACAAGCAGAGAGGAATGAGACTACTTCTCACTTGATATTCCCTATCTTAAATTTATTTGCTTTCTCAATCACCTCAATGCATGAACAGTTCAAGGAACAGAAATTGGCACCCAGAACTGCTGCTGTTAGCTTTGTGTTCTAGCCTGATAGCTACAAAAGCACATCTTCTTCTGGTAGGCTCACAAATACTTCTTTCAATGCTAAAAAAAATCATTCAGTATTTCATTCTAGTCTCAATAAGAAATTATTTCCTTTCCCTTTTCTCGTTCATCATGTCCCCTTTTTACTTTTCAGGTTTTTTCCTTTTTTTGTTTTTGTGTTGATTTTTCCTCAGTAGTTCCACTAAACTGTAAAATACAGAGGTTGAAATGCAATTATAGAAGTAATGTACATTTATAGCAAGACATATATCTGTTCCAAATAGAAGCTTTTCTTTTCCTTTTCTAGGAAAAAAGGTATGTTTAAAGAAAGGGTTCTGCTCTTTTTTTTGCCTGCAACACATAAATTTTTTTGGCTACAAAAACTCCTGCAGTAAGGAAGTCAGCTTTCATCTTTAGAAAAGTCTTATGTAATGTTCTAAGACTATAAATAAATGAAATATTTTCCACAGTATTCCAAGGTTAGTACTAAGATATAAGATCTTGTTGCTATGTTCGATGTTGGCTAGAAGACCCTGTTACTTCTCACCTACTGCCTTACCACTAACACATCATCAAGTCATTCAAGTAAAACCTCAAAGAAAAAACCTCCACAATATCATGCTATTTCTAACTTACTATATTGATGCCATGAATATGCAGTTTGCAGCTTCCTTTTTAATTGGGAAGATTTTTACAAGTGATAGAATACATTTTGGGGCAGAAAATGAAGAGATGCCTTTGCAATTCTCCCCACCTTTGCAGCAGACCTAGATTGCCTCCAGTAAAAGCATAGTTAAAGGTATTTGCAAATTCATTTTTCTAAAAGTCCTTCTCAATCATTTTTGCCCAGACATGAATCTTGGCAGGGTATAGGCAAAGCACTTTAACCCTTTTGGTGGACACTCAACTTTATGAAAAATAATTCTCAAAGGGTGAGTACTCTTCTGAGAAAAAAATATTTAGAAAATATTTAACTTCTCTGTTCTCTATGTTATTTAAATATCTTGTATTACCTTGCAGGAACTGCTTATATTTTTAACTTTTGTTGATGCCACTCCCACTATTTTAATGTGTTCATTCTCTCGCTCTCCTATATGCCTTTCCTTCACTCTGTTTTGTAAAAGTCTACCCTTGACAAAAGACTAGTCATAAAGGTTTGCTCTTAAATCCAGAAAAGTATCCTGAAAAGCCTGTGGACTTGGCCTTGGATATAATCTGAAGGATTAGTTAATAAAATAAGACAACAAATATTTGGAAAATGGTGATAATTCTTCATGATCAAAGTTTTTGGAAGTATCATGACAGATGAAGCATAGCTTTAATTATTTTAATGAAAAACTTTACCAAGTTAAACTGAAGCAACTAAAGCTAAAATAAACTAAATAAACTACTTCAAACTAGCAAGCAAAACACTGGTTCTGCATGTGTGTGTACATGTATACATTTATAAATAAATAAATAAATAAATGTATATTCATATATAAAGCCCACAATAATACTTTGCTGACATATGAAGTATATTTATGATTCATTTTCCAGACTACAGGAAACAATGTAAAAATATACATTATAAAAGTAATACCTCTATATCTTGCACAGCAATCAGCTATGTCTAGCAAAGCTAAGATTTAGTAACCTGTAGATTAGTTTTCCAAATAAAGCGAGGAAATTCATCACTGAAATGTACAACAGGACAAAGGAAACAACATTTGAAAACAAGCTATACAATCAGTCATGAGGATCATGCAGATGATCCATCTGCAGCTGGTTAGGAACTTATTCTATAATCTTCAGTCAAAAAGTGAGAAGTCCCTAAAAATTAATATTTCTGTAAGGGTGCATTACTTTTAAAGGAATATGCATCCATTCGAGTTGTGTAACTCTAAGAAGTCAAATAGGTGATGATCCTGAGAAGATACTTCTACCATGTCTTATATAGCCCTATAAGTGCCCTTGCACTGTGGCACCTTTTAACTTATTTTTCTGTCACTTTTTTCTTTAAAAGTCTTCAGAAGTTCTTTTTTTTTTCTTGATGTGTTATGAGATTTTTTTTTCAAATCTCAGAATATTTCACTTGCTGGAACAGTCAACAATCACCTCCTGGTACTCTTATCCTTTTCCATTCCTAAAGTTTGTTCGATACCTCTATTCATCTATTTAATGACTAGAGTGGCTGCAGTAGACCTCATGAAATATATTGTTCACAGACTGCTAGAGCCCTCCAGTATGTGTGGAGCACATTCAGTGTCTACAGAAATCATATTCAACACCCAGCTCTCATTTCTTATTTTTATCATTCCCAGGTCTCAGACTAGAAAAGTATTTTCTGGCATACAGAATATTTGAGATTGTTAAATCTTAGAAAAGTCTTGGAAGAAGGTAAAAAGGAATATTTCCTTTCATTCTGACAGTAAAAGAGTGCTAAAGTACCTTCAGAAGAATGGTGCCATGATCTGAAATAGAAAAAACTGTGACTCTAATTACACTGTCATGGAGAAAACAATTTGCAAATACTGAAAGATAAGATCACATTTGAGGCTGCTGATAAATATTTTGTTCCATCTTAAAGGAATAATAATGTTAATAAGGTTAGACCTGCTGCATTTTTTTCCCATATGTGCCTCAGTGAGGTCTTGCTGTGAGTTTACACACAGTCATTTTGAAGAGTTATGCTTTGTTGTGTGACAGTGATGGAAAACTTGCATGAAGGTAATTGGAAAACAAGGAATTAACTGTGTAAATGAAATCTTGAAATGTTTTAATTAATGATTAAATTTGTTTATTCTTTATCTTCATGTTCCCCTGTTTTTGGGATCCTTAAAGCAAAAAAAAAATAGAAACACTGAGGTTTTTAATACAAACTCCACTATAAAATCAGAACTTTCACATTTAGAAAGCAGGGAAACAAAAAAATATTTTGAAGGTTTTTTTTCTTTCTCTTTTAAATTGTATGGGATTCTATTCATTTGGGGAATATAATGGAATCCTCAAAAATCCCCTAGCACAGGCTTTGAGACCTCAGTGGTTTAGAACACATGACAATATCCATAGCCCTTATTCTGTTACCTATTGTAATCTCTACAGCTAGTACTTAACAGAAAGTAGAAATTGTCTCTAAATAAGAATTCTTAGCAGTCATAAAGTAGTGTTTCCTTACCTTTTGTTAAAAGGGTTTTAATTTTCAGGATTACAAAGTTTTATAGGCATGAAAAATGACGTTACAAAAGCTTTCTCTGAACAGATGCTTACCTGCTTATACAAACACAGTATGGGACTAGGAGAAAAAGGCCTGTGTCCTAAATATTGAATGTGAAGGGTTCAGACAACCATTGCCCCTGAAGAGGCAGGCCTGTTCCCATATATACACTGTTTACCTCTCTCTCATCTCTCAATACTGACCTTTTCCTGTGCAGCTTTGTGAATCTTCTGAAAAAGAAGAAACACAACCCAGATTACTGTCATGTTCAAAATACTTGTAAGGGACTAGAAACTTGTCTGAACATTGGTGGCAGGCAAGCTTAACTACCGAAGCCTAATCACCACGGCAACTGAGTGGGGCAGTTTAGTCACCAAGGCAGCCCATTGAGTCCCACCCCACAGGAGTGTGTGCCCTCTTGTCTTGGCGTACATGTCCTCTGCGCATGCGCCCGGGCCCAGAGTCGACTGAGCACGGGGAGGGGGCTCGGACCCTCTAGAAGTTTCGAGTATCCTCTAGTGACGGTACTGCGCATGCGCCCCACTGCCGAGTGGGAGGTGTGGGTATGTAAAACAGTTGTTGACTATATAAAAGGACAGCCCTATAAAAAGGGGAACCAGAGGAGACCACGTGGAGCATTCTGGAACATCTCCCTCCCTCGGACTCGAAGATACGTTGGACCGCTCGGGCCGCACTGGCGCGCGGATGGCATGCAGAGCTGTGGTGGTAACTATCGCAAAACTGCCATGCTGTTTGTTTCTCTCTTTCCCTTTCTCACTTTTCCTCTCTTCCTCTACTTTTTTCTCATGTATTTGTTGTCGGCCAAATAAAGTGTCTTGGCACTTGACTCCGTTTTGAGTCTTAATTCTGTTCCCGAGAATGTAAAAGGAACCTAGTCACAATAAAATATTGGAGTTAATCAGAAGTTAAGCCCAGCTGCCCCCAACNNGAAAGCAAGGGGGTTTAACCTCTGTCAAATTGTTCAACCTAACAGTGGATCGTGACAATACATAACATCTCAAGAAAACTGTGAAAAAGACTTTTTTTTTTAATGTGTGTGTATCCCCTCAAAGAACCCTCTGCCTGAGAGCCAGAAAACCTGAAAGCTAGAAAACCAAACTTTTTTGAGATAATGACTTTGCACAATAGGCACTGAAGGAGCTACTTTCAAGTGGAATTGCTTCCCTAGAGGGTTAGGTGTGCCAGTTCATATTTCATTTTGATTTCCCTTTGGGTCTACTTCACACATATATGGCATATGTACTTGGTGTCTGCTAGTTTAGATGAAGTCACCCCTCTCCTGACACAAGTAATGATAGACATTGTACTTGTTTCGGCTGGGATAGAGTTAATTTTTGTCATAATAACTAGTATGGGGCTATGTTTTGGAGTTGTGCTGAAAAAAGTGTTGATAACCCAGGGATGTTTTCATTACTGCTGAGCAGGGCTTACACAGAGTCAAGGCCTTTTCTGCTCCTCATCCCACCTCACCAGCAAGGAGGCTTGGGGTGCACAGGAAGCAGGGAGGGGTCGAAGCCAGGACAGCTGACCCCAACTGACCAAAGGGGTATTGCACACCATATGATGTCATGCTCAACATATAAATCTGGGGAAAGAAGAAGGAAGGGGGAGATGTTTGGAGTGATGGCGTTTGTCTTCCCAAGTCACCGTTATGCGTGATGGAGCCCTGCTTTCCTGGAGATGGCTGAATGCCTGCCTGCTGATGGGAAGTAGGCAATGAGTTCCTTGTTTGGCTTTGCTTGTGTGTGTGGCTTTTGCTTTACCTATTAAACTGTTTTTATCTCAATGCATGAGTTTTCTCACTTTTACCCTTCTGATTCTCTCCCTCATCCCACCTGGAGGGGGGAGTGAGCAAGTGTCTATGTTGTGCTTAGTTGCCAGCTGGGGTTAAACCACGACATACACTATAGCTGGTACAAGCTCATTACTAAAGATTCTGCAAAAGCAGAACTGAGCCACAGGAGAGGGCCAGCAACATGTGCCTTAAGGCAGGTGATTCATGGTAAAAAATAAGCAATTTTTTTCCAGTGGATGAGACCAGGATGGTTTTCAGAAAAGCACAATGTATATTTTTAGATTCCAGATGTCCAATAGCAGTGTGGAATATTGAAAGAATGCTGATGAAATATATAAACAGCTTCCTCATATATTCCTGTGCAGACGTCAATCTGTATTATAGACAGTATGACAGAGAATGAGTTTTTCTGGCAGCCATAAGACATTGTCAATATATTTTAAATACTCTGTTTCAGGGGTTATTTTTTAAAGCAATTCAAAGTCTTTCTAAAATTATCTGACTACTGAGTACAAAAGAAACAGAATCATTTGCATTCACATAGTGATGCTTTTCTTATGCAGGCACCATTTATGCCTTGCAATAAAGCATTACAGACTGACTACTGTGATTTTTTTTTTCCCAGAAACTTAAATCTGAAATTGTAGATAGAGCACTGCTGGGGATTTTCAGTGGGATATATGTGTCTGGCATGAGTGTTATTATTGGTTTGGCTTCATTAGATGAGTCATTACCAGGAAAGATAAGTTGTTGTACAGTTTTATTGCCTTCCACTGTTTCCTCTATAAGGCTGTTTTGTAACTTTGGTTATAGCACTGGTTCTAACTCCATTTCATGACTATTGGAAATAGTTCATTAGCTTTTAAAATGACAATGAGAAAAAGTGCCCTTGAGCTGCAGAAGTGGACTGCTGTTGTTTTAGGACTGTGAATATCCTCTATTCTATGTCATGATACATAAGTAGAAGTTAGTAAACAAACAAACAAACAAAAGTAATTCTGTTATACAGCATTGTTCAAATACGTCAGATTAAAAAACAAAACAAAAGAAACCCAAACCAGCAATGGGTAGGTTCTAGACAGTGAGAAGATTACTGTCTACAGAGTGATCTATAGATTAAATTTTCAGGAATCTCTCATTTTCCTAGTGATTCATAATTATTATGCCACAGGTCACTATCAAGTAATGTGAATCTGTGGGAAGAGATGTTTCATGTCTATTAAATACCTCAGAATATATCGTTACACTAATATGATTGCTCATTTTCCTTAGCACTTAAGACGGTGAT
The DNA here is from genome assembly GCA_018403395.1 of Gorsachius goisagi. Lineage (NCBI taxonomy): Eukaryota > Metazoa > Chordata > Aves > Pelecaniformes > Ardeidae > Gorsachius > Gorsachius goisagi. The sequence continues at coordinate 1,351 of BOSO01023203.1, read as the reverse complement.
TTTCAGAGGTGCCCTTAATGCGTGGCTAAAGAGGAAATATGTCTCTCCTCTCCTGATGCACTAACACCACCTTGAAGAACTTATTCACCCACCATGTGACAGAAGAGAGAACATGCTGTCCCTCTACCTTCTGCCAGACCAGACATCTCTAATTCACTGACTGATAACATCAGTAGTACATTAGCATGATTTAGTTCATGAGTGAATAATCTGAAATACTGTTCAGTATCTTTTCTTCAAATCATGTCCTGAAATTTGGTTATGATAAAATAATTATTTTTCTGTAACTCAACTGTAATTAACTGAAAGTGGTTCTGAGACATTGCTAACAATTCTTCTTTCATTAGATCTTATTTAAACTAAGACTTTTTTTTGTTTTTTTCTTTTGAGACTTTATCTCCTAACACCTTCAAGCAATTGGAAAGAAAATTATTTCACTAAAATACTAGAAAATATCCATAGTTTGACAAAACACACTTTTTTTTTTCCTGATTACTTGACAAAATATTCTTACCATTTTCCAAGTCTAAAATATCTGTTAGACCTCATGTGCAGAACAATACAATAAAATATCATTTTAACACTATGGGAATGGCATAGAAAAATTCATACCAGGCTTATTTAGACAAGATGTTTGAAATATTTTCTATTACCACAGTGTGACAGTGAGTTCTACTTTAATACTGCATAAACAATGAAACACCTCAATAAAATGTGAATGGATGTTTCCAAACTTCTTCTTTGTGCTGAAGTTTAATTTTGTTGCTACATTGTTTAAACTGGCAGACAATAGATGGTTGCTTTGTCAGATTTTTTGTCTTTGATATTCTTTGTCATTATTTTAAAGATACATTTATCATATCTGATAGTGGGGTAACTGTGAAACTGGTACTCCTAGTGATTCACAGGATTACCTCATAAGTTTATCAGAATTCAGTCTTTTGCCCTAAGTAAATTTTTGATAATGCAGTGCCATCTTAATAATAAATAAAAATTATATTAAGCTACAAATATTTGTTATCTTCTAAAAGGTAAGGAACTTTTGCTGTAGATAATAATAAGAAGCAGAAGTCTCAGCTATTCTGATTCATTAATTTTCATAGAATCATAGAATGTTTTGGGTTGGAAGGGACCCCTAGAGGTCATCTAGTCCAACCCCCCTGCAGTCAGCAGGTACACTGTTAACTAGATCAGGTTGCTCAGAGCCTCATCCAACCTGGCCTTGAATGTTTCCAGGGATGGGGCCTCCACTACCTCTCTGGGCAACCTGTTCCAGTGTTTTACCACCCTCATTGTAAAGAATTTCTTCCTTATATCCAGTCTAAACCTACCCTGCGTCAGTGGCTTTGGC
>BOSO01023201.1:0-15790 GCA_018403395.1 Gorsachius goisagi | reverse complement strand
CTCTCCCTGTGCTTTTTCGCTTCTGGCCGCCGCGGTTTTTGCCGCGGTTTTGCCGCTTCAGAAAGGGTCCCCCGGTGCGATACTCATTATAATGACAAGGTCTGCCACACGGATATTTTTACATTTCTTATTATATGTTGGACAGAGCCTAGTCTCATTACAGCTTATTTTAAAACCATTGAAGTTCCATGCCTCAGCTGTCTTGATCTTGGATTTCACAAACCTCTGTTTCCCCAAGGATAGCAGTGTATAAGCGAGCAGAAAAAGTCATGCTCTCATCTTTGTACAGTTAAAACAGGTTTGCCAATGATAGCAGCCCTATCTCCAGACAAGATATGATTGTTATTAAAAATCAGCTGTGCCAGGGTCCCATCTCCAATTAGTCCCAAAAATTCTGTACCCTTTGTTATTTTCAGGGTGAAGGGTGAAAAAAGGGAAAAGTGGATATTTTTCAGATGGGTAATTTTCCCAGTTGATTGCCATATGGCCGTACAATTCTTGTTCCTGTCCAGTGCAGGGACATAGGGTGTAGAGGTGTCACACAATAGACTGTTGAGTACGGTGAAAAAGAAAGGGCTTTTCAATTAGTAATAATACTTTAAATGCATTTATGCCAAAAACTAATCTTTTTCACATACCGGCATTGTTCGGTTGAGGACCCAGGCTGCCTTTGCAGAGATTTTTTTTCGGTTACCCTGCCAAGCACATTACCTGTATAAAGCACCCATTTCTCAGTCTCATTAACACCAATCTGCCATTCACAAGTTGTCAAATGAGTATCACTTAAAAATTTATTCTGTAAAGTTTTAACTTCAAGTTTAGCAGATAGCTGAGAATGTACATTCTTGTGACTGTGCAAATGACATTTGCAATTATCACTTACTCCTGAGCAAGACCAGTCTCACTATCCAAACACCCTGCTCCTGTATACCTAATGCAGCTTTTATCTCAGCTTCTAGTTTGTGCCTTTTCCCACCAGGAGAAAGAAGGCAGAAAGAGGAGGTAGACTGACCTAGAGACAACAAAAGAGAAAAATTTCCTGAAACTGGATTTTTTTTACCATCTCCTTTCCCTGCAGTTTGGGAAACACCAGAAAACCCAACTTTCTCTTCTTCTGACTATTATTCATGTTTCTACCACAGAACCTCCAACTCAGGAAACTGTTCAATACAGACATGAGATCCTCTGTTTGAGTATCCTTTCCCCCATCAAGGTCCTTTGCCTGCATTAGAGTCACTGGGGTTTGGTGCATCTCTTGGGTGAAATTCAACTCCGCTGGTTACTTAGGTCACAGAACACATAAAGAAAGGACTAAGTACCGGAAAAAAACCTCCAAGCTTTCTTCTACCCCAAAATCTTATTTTATATTTCAGAGATGCAATCTTTTAGTTGACTGAACAACAGTGACATACGTCTCCTTCTGTTCTCAATACCCAGACTAGATCAGGGTAGAGCCTTGTACACACAGCTGAACTGAAAAAGGTCTGTGATTTTCATGACAAAAATTCTCCCAAGAGACGCAAAGGGTTTTTCTAGAAATTCCATCTGCTGCTTGCAATCTTCATTACACCAGAAACTGTCTCTTAAAATGCACCATTTGCAAGATGTTGTCTACAGTCAGCTGAAGAAAGAAAACACAGGCTAAACTTTTTTCTGTTATCATTTCTATTCCATTGTTGTTTCTCATCAGAACAGAAAGCATTAAAAAGATGTCATATTAGCAATTAACAAATTGAACTGTGAAAAATAGAAATAATGATTTAATACTGCTATAACAATGAAGCACCAATCCTGGTAAAATACAATAAATTGCAAAGTATCACTGAATGCAAAAAAGGTAGAAAAACCTTCTTACAACTTTCAAAGGACAAAGAGAAAGTTTGCATTTTTAAGCTTTCACAGTTACTCACTAACAAGGCAACTTTAGGTGCAACTACAGTACACAGGAAAAGCAGACAACAGTAGACTCATTAGATGAGCCAGTGAGTAAGACTCTGGGATATCCTAACACTCGGCACTCAATTACAGTTTTTCACTAGTCAACAGGAAAATGAGGATGCATGGCACCTTATAGAATCAGTAACTAAGGCAGACATTGTTTCTTTATATGGTCTTTGAATATGAACATAACTGAATTCACGACAGATGCTTTAGAACCTACATCTGTAGTAAAATGTACATCTTCTTTTCACTATATCTTGAATTTGAGACTCATTTGGCAAGTTCTGCCATTTCTTTCCAAACATTATTCCTAGTTTAATGATGCTCTGTTATTCACTCACTGCCTAGCCACTGAGAGTTTTGCTAAATGGATCTACTCCCATAGAGCCTCAAACTGTCCCTCTCATGGGTAGCACAGCTGCAAGGCTGTTCTGTATCTCTTACATGGTGTGGATGAAGAGGCAGAAGGGGAAAAATGCTTATGTAGTTTAGGACATTGTAGAGCTGATTTTAAAGGACACTGATTCTAAATGTCCAGTCAGGATCTGGGTCTTAGGACCACATACACTAGTGTGAAATAGCTTTGGTGCACGGACCATTTGTGTTTCTATAATCTGAAATAGCTGTGGTGAAAGCTCTGGGTATGTCCTGATTGCAGGCTGGGAGGTAATAAATACCTGAAAACTTCCCCACGTAACACCTGATTAGTCAGGCTGCATGCGGGAGAGCGACTTTCACTCCATACATTCCGTCATACTCAACAGCTTACTTAATGTACCAATACCACACACATTAGCAAAGTACACACCAGAAAAAGCAGCCTTTCATGCATTGCATGTGATCAGAAAGCTGGGACCTCACACCCTAAATGTTTCATTTTATTTTCTAATTGACTATCAGAGGAGCTCTGAGCAGGACGTAGGTTCTTTAGCAATTTCACATCTCTCTGGTTCCGTAGCAACAAAGGATAGAGAAGCAGGCACAAGTTCATCAGTATATATCTGACTCAAATGCTTCATTAATCTGCACACAGTTTAAGTTCCCACCTGATAACAAATGGATTAAAGCAGGTAGAACTAACATATTCCCTCATCAGCCTTTCTGCTGTATCTTCACTGCAGGCTTCATTTCAGATAATTTTGAGAGCACTTTTTCCCCCTATAAACTTCTTTAAGCAGATATGCCAGAGCTAATTTCAAAATTAACAATTCCTCTATAATGCGTAGTTCTTGTCAGGCATCATTTCTCTAATAAACTCTCAAAGATAGTAATAGAAGCTTCCATGCTCCTCACTGCATTACACCATGAATACATTGACATTTCAACCAAGTCAGGTTTCAAAGGCTTCAAAATAGATCAAAGCCTCATTGAAAAGGCCTGATATATTCAGGACAGCTACATAAAAATCTGTGTTTAATCTGTGTTTAATCCAGTAAGATAAAAGACACATAGTATTTTATAAGATTAAAAATTGAGAATTTAAAAATCAAGAAAGAAAGATGCTTTCTCAAGAAACCAGAGCTTTACTAGCCACATTCGATATGGAACCATTCACAACACTGGAGACTGTTTGTTTGGCCTCTACACTTCTGATCAGAAATAAATACGAGTTCTCTTTCACAAGGCTTTGTTGTGAATATATACTTTTATAGCAGTGTTTTGGACAACATCATCCTCTAACTACAGAGGATGTGACTAAGACCACATTCTGCTAAAGCTGTTTGAGCTCAATACGTCCATGGAAAGCTTTGCACAAATCCTCACTTCAGCAGGGGGTGAGAGTACATCACATCTTCCACAGGATTTGAAGCATATGGAATCAGGTCCATATTGAATTCTTGTCTGTACCACATTCAGAGAAGAAAGATGACATTAAAAAGAAATTTCTATCTCCTCTGCATCCAACAATACATACTCCATAAAACTTCAAGCAACTACATACAGACCCCTGCTACTGACTAAATTGAAAGCACCTTGCTCTGTGACCCCTTTTTATTAAAGGAGGCCCGCTTCATAGGAAAATTGATTTAAATTTCTTCACAAGTAACAGGATTTTCTTTTTCTTTAATCACAAGCAAAACAGGGATACTGAAAGCACAGAATTTTGTCTTTAAGGGTTTAAAAGACAACAAAAGTGGTGCTCTAAATAAAAGGTATTTATGATGCAGGTTAGCAAAAAGTGAAAAAGAGTGGCTGGGCAAAGGAATAAATTAAACACATTGAGCCAAGTTCTACTCCTAGCTATACCTCTGGCTTGGTACAGTAATTTGAAGTGTGTATTAATTATCACTATCTGGCACTGTTTGTCATTAAGCACAAGCTTTTCTGTATTACTTCTTTTATTCTTTCAGGATACCAAGCAGCCAGTGAGCATTGGAAAGGAAGCTACCAGGCTGAATCAAAGGATGAGCTCAGCTGGCTAGTTCCTTTTAGCATTTATCATCATATATCAAGATGCTCCTTGCTCACTTTACTTCTCCCTGAGGCAGTAAGCATTTAAATTGACAAAATTTACACAGCTTGCAGCTGCAACATTATGTCAGCTTTTTCAAGATGCCATCATAGAGTCACCTTTCAATTTGATGCATTTCTAAGTAGTTCCTCCTTTGTGGTTTGTGGCCTTGTTTTAATTTGAAAAAATGAGACAATTCTGACAGAAGTAATTTAAATATTTTCTTGCATTTTTTTTTAAATAAATTTGACAGCCATACCAAGTATTTTTGAAAGGCAAGTTCTAGTTAACAGCAACTGGAAAAAAATCAGAAGTGTTGGGAGGTTTTTTAAATTTTATTTGGGACTTAAAAAAACATTCTCTGAGATTTTTGATTAATTTCTGAAAACCAAAACCAAATTCAAGTCTTTAACTGGAAAAAAACACCACCAAACCACACAAAGATTTAAAGGAAATTTTTTTCTTTGGAAAAAATCTTTGCCATATTTTGATTGGCTAAAGTATACAAGCCCTAAAGTGACATCTTACTTTCACTTTAGCACTTAACACTGTCATTTCCAAGATAGCCAAGACATCAACCTGTCCATGTAAAATCCTCTTTCACATGCACATTCCTTAGTGAAAGTGATGGCATTTGTGTAAGAGTTCATTTATGTTTAGGAGCCAGGCAGAGCTAGCAATATTTTCTTCTACAATGGTAGCTCCTATATGGCTTCTCAGTACACTTCCTTCCCCTTTTGTAAGCCTTGTCTGTGTGGAGCTTGTGACCTCAAACATGGGTCATAAACAGCTTGCTATTTGTCTTGCTGTTAACACCTCATATTAGGCTGCAGTTTAGTAGTTACAGAAGAATAACTGTTCTCTGCTGCTAACCAATTTTTTTACAGAATTAACACTAAAGTTTACCAAAAGACCGTACTACAATATCAGTTTCTATTTAGCCTTCTATCTCTTCCTCCGATCTCTCCTGAATGCAGTCCCACACACCAGTATTTGGTGGCAAGAATGCCTGTTGCCTCTCAGATCTTCCATCTTTTGAAGGATGGAGGGAAATGGCAGTTTGTCTCTTTTATCCTTTCTTTACTTTCCTATATTCTGGGATATCCCCACTTTCCTTTTCCTTAAGCAAAGAAGAGAACAGGAAATATCATGAACTTCCAAATGAAAAAGCAAATGCCACCTCCAGCAGATGATCTTTTTTTACCCATCTCTTTTAAACTCAGAAAATAGTTCAAATCTCATTCCAGTTTTTACTATTGCTCACGCTTTCATTTCTATTAGCCAGCACATTTTAACTTCGTCTCTGGTTAGAATAATAGCATGTTAGTAAACACATGGACAGGGCAATGAAGGTTCATATTGGGAAGAGAAATCCATGGTCATTTGTTGTTTCAATGGGGAAGATTCATTCTCTTTTTTCTGTTTCCCCAACCAACTTCCTACCCCCCACTTATACTGTTATTTCTAATTGTGATTTTCCCCCACCCTTGTACACCAGAAATAGCATCAGAGATCAATATCTCAGTAGAGTTAAAAAAATAATTTTTAAAAAGTCACTTTTGCTTGGGCAGGTCACCTTCCCTGCTTGCAGCCAAACAATCACCACTGCATCTCTGAACAGCAGTAGCATAAGAAAGTGATGCTCTGGCTTTCTAAGAGGTAATTTGGCTCAGCATAATGCCTTTCTATAAAATGGAATTAGCTTTCTACTAGGAATAGAGGTAGGTGGACAGGAAAAAAGTAAGGTACTGTACACAAATGTTGATTGCAGCCCCACTCCTTTAGGCCGCGAGCATGACCTAGGAAGAACAGAACTGAACAGATTTGATTCACTTAATAGACTTTAAGTGCCTCAGGACACAGTACAAACTTGTATCACATTATCAGACAGGCCCCCTCATGGCATCAATGTCTGCAAAGGCTCATGAATATGTAAATACTATATGTATCTTGGAAACATGCTTGACAAGAGAATAGCTAAAATGAACTGATTCTAGTTATAAGCCATCAGTATGCCATTCTTTATGTTTGAACAGGCAGCCTATTGCTAGGTGACAGATCATTAAGGCTATCTACTCAGTCAGCGGAAATGAAGAAATAATTTGTTCATAATAACCTTCAGATGACCTCCCAGGCAAAAGAGAGTCTTTAAAAAGCTATCTCTACTGATACATGTCACTCCTCTATGTGGGGTTCTCCTGGCCCCACAGTAATAGCAGGGCTGCTGGTGAAACAGAGCAATAAACACCTACTGACAGGGCTGTAGCGTGAAAAGATCTCATCACCTGCCATTAACTGGCTGATGAATAATTCAGACCTTTCCATCAGAACACAAGGATTTTAGGCTGTGCCATGTTACGTGGAGAAAGCAAGCAGATGAAAACTGATTGCTAGCTTCAATCAAGGCCTTGCTAAGCCCACTTACAAGACTATATTGCTAGGCTCAATAAATACACATGCATCACATCATGCTCATCAACAAGCTTAAGTCTCAGGGATGCTAGGGTCAAGACGTCCTCTTCAGAAACAGGCCTCCCACGTAGATGCTGCTGTTGGCCCTCTTTCTACAGAGGGGTGTATTTCATTTCCAGTCCTTCTTGCAGACTGCTGTTTAATTATTTTTCCACAGTTGCACAGCAGAGGCTCCTATTGCCCTTGGAAAGCATATGCCCTAATGTTTCATTCTTGCTCCCTATAGTAAACTCTCAGCTGATACCTCCTGAACATCTCCACTATTTATGTTACCGTATAGGTTAGCACTCCAGACCCATTCATTTTTATCACGAGATGCAAAAGATAGTCCTCTTCTGCAGAGAGTGCAAATGGAAGGGGAGAAAGGAGGCTGGCCCTCCATAACATTATCTTCTCAATAAGTAAAAAAAAAGAGGATTTTTGGAGCATAAGCTTTACTTTGTTTACGCCTGTTTCCTCTTTTACAAAGAAGAAATTAGAAGAACAGCTCTTACACCTTGACTTTTGTTTTGTTGGTGTTTGTTTGTTTTTTCTCTCAGTATGACAATACCACATTTGTTGTAGAAGACTAAGTGTTCAACGGTGAGATTTCCAAGGAATCACAGGCCAGATTAAACCTTTGTAAAGTCATACTGATATTTCGCTATTGCTGATAAACTAAACTCTTTTTAAGACCGAGTTTTAATAAAATCACGGCACTGCACCAGAAATTTTCTACCCAAATTCTTACATAATGCTCTTCCCATCATTTATTTCCATAAGGTCGGTAACAACATGTTTCATACAGCAAGATAATAAGTAACAGGAACAGGGTGATTCTAATTACAGGGTTCCCCTGTAGAATTATATTTTCTCCCTTTAAATAATTTCTTCAAGGAGAAAGCCATTAATAGCCATTGCTATTAATCACCACGTGTTTAAAAAGACATTTAAAAAAAAAAAATTGCACACAATTTTACTATGTCTGAACTTCTTTCAACCTTGCTTAGTTGTAAGACCATATTTCTGAAGAGAATCACCCAGGATATGTATGTCCCACAAGTTTGTTTTCACTATTTGAAGATGCTTTGTTGGCTAGCACAAGTGATTTGAATTTATCCAACCTGTTCAATTCATTAGAGGCAGATCTGTCAAACAAGGACTGCATGGGGACTGGATGTCATCTTCTCCATGTCCCCCCCTGTCTTTCACTAACTTCCCAAAAAGAAAAAAATAATAAATTCTCCAAGCCATGCAAAAAATCTTAACAGGAACTTTGTGCAATCAGGGAAGTGCTAATAACAGGTGCTCCTGCTCCAGTTCATTTTGACAGTAAGGCTGGGACAGAGACTGCATACAAGTTTCCTGAAAGCACCTAATGGGGTTCATTTGCAGAGAAACCCTCCTAACTTCTCTAGCCAAGGAAAAGTGTCTCTAGCTACTTGCTTCAGCATTCATTTTCCAGTAAACAGAATTATGACCCTTTCAGGGATGAGGGTAAAGGCAGTGTTTTAATCAAACTGTTTGCACTGCCTGAATACCGAATGATAGTTTTTATCTTGCCTTGCACCTTTTACTTCACTTTAACATCCCTGACTGTTTTGGTTTATGGATATCTGTAACTACAATATAAACAAAGTGAGAACACAAAGTGTTGGGAATAGAGGATGTCGGTCGACAAATAAATAAGACAGAACGTACTGCAGAGAATGCACTTACTCCAACACAGACGAATCTGACTTTTTCACTCTATTAGCCCTTCCTAGTAATTTACTAACCCAGCAAAACCAGATTACCCTCATATTAAATATATCTAAATTGCGTACCCCCTGAAAATGAAAGTAAAGGTAAAATGGAGTACTTACTTTGCTCTGAATAAAGAAGTAAATAGAAAAAGCAAAAATGCATGAAGGTAGTCTAGGAAGCATAGACAAGATGGATTTGCAAAAGCCAGATGTTCCTACTTTTTGACATGCTGTACTTAAACCATCATTAACCACATATGCACAGGCTTTTGTCTAGTCTAAGTGGAATTATTTGTGTGAGCTTTACACATACCTACAGATACATCTGTTTATGTAATTTCCTTCTTGTACAAATAAACAAACCAGTAAAATTATAGCTGAAGTGCTCCCAATTCCAGATATCCCTCTAATAGATATCATAAGGCTTTACTCTAGACCCACTATCCAAACTAAGAGATGACAGTTCAGTGAAGGAAAAGGTATGTTTACCTCAGGAAAGAGTGTCTTTATGACACCGATCTGCTCTGATGAATCCACTAATGTGAAATTTCTGAACCAATAGGCAATGATTGCACAGCACTGAGACTCCTCTCATTATTCATGAAATATGTGCTGTACAGTGTCAGCTCTCTCCCTGCAGACTTGCTGCCAAGCAATTACTCATTTCCATCACTTAGCTTTTCTCTCCCCTCCTTTTCCTTTTTATTTTATTATTTTTCGTGGGTGTCTATATATTCAGCATACTTCAAGAAGCAAACACACAGTACTGGAATGAAAATTATGCTTGTCTTGTTTGATTTTAAATGGAAAAGCACTTTCAAGTCCTTAAAAATTGATGTTGTTTTAAACTTTACAATGAGCAATAGGAAAAACTAGTATCTGCAGGAATAAATGGAAAGCAATCAAGAGTATTTCCACTGTTAAACATATTTGCTCCCTGAAAGAAGCTGTGAAAACTATCTTCTATGACCTGATTCATTCATCTCACTCTCCTTGGAGAATCAGTAGCAGGTATAGTGAGTAGACAAAAAAGAATGAGAGAGAAAAAAAATATTTTTATGAATGTGTCCACTTTGGTCTCTAAATGGGGAACCCTATTTGAAATAAAATATCACAATGTTGATTTCTTCTAATGTAAATCCATTTCTGCATTGTGAGTTCAAAAATTCAGTTTATAGCAGGTGCAAAAGGGGTTCTGATGAGGCAGAAAAAGCATCTTAGAGAAAATACCCACATATATAATGTATAGGTGACATATCTGTGCCAGTTTTTTTCTGTGTGGTCTGTTTTGTACCAGCACAAAACCACTGAAATGTTAGTGACCTCTAGAAGAGCTTGCCAACAATATAAAAGGCCTGTTATCCCATTAATTCTCAATTTAAACAAGATAGCTAGCTTGCCAGCATATGTGTACTAAATTCAGTCATCTTAGAAAGACAGTCCAAGGTTTTTATAGTACTTGTTGATTTTACATGCTTTAATTTTTGATGTTCACCCTGACAGGAACATTCTGTGTTTTCAGAAGGTGTCCAGCAGCCTACATTGAAAATCAGGACGTTGTAGTCCATTATAACATCCAGCCATCCTGGATGCGAAAGGGGTCAGAAAGCACCCAGGAAGCCTTATTATTGTTATTCCCAGAGTACATTGTTCCTGTGAAAGGAGGAGATGGGGGTTCCACACCTATCTCTCTGAAAAGTTTGTGAAAGACCTCAGATGCGTGGGCTCTAGTTTTTCATATAGCTCAGAACTGCGGTTTTTAAACATGCTTCTAAAAATTGAATCTCTGTGGATCCCCCACAATTTATATATTCTTTCCCCTCTCTCCCAGCAGCCCAAGCCCTATCCTCCCAGGTCTTTCTCTTAGTCCAAGAAGTAGAAGGAGGGGGAACACACACACACAACTTTCTTCCTGTTGCTCATTTTGGGTGTAAATGCTCAGTTTTCACTAGCGTCTGAACTTTCTAACAGGGTACAGTGCCAGGCTGTTTGGTAAAGAACACCATGGATTGCGACTGTGATTCTCTACTACTTCTGTATGTTCAACAAACTAGTGTTTCTGAGAGGAGAATGAGTATTTAAATGTCTTGCTGTCTGGGCTAGTACATCCTTTTTACAGTTGCAGAATATGTGTTGGTGTACAAGAATTTCAGATATGCTCCTGAGCCCTCTGTGCTTCCAGAAGCAGTGTAAAAAGTTCCCACTAGCATTGTCACTCTTAGGCGATGCCATGCCAACCCTTGGCTTAATTGCTGCAATTCTGTTGGTATCCCCTTTGCTCATCAATTCTAGTTTAAAGCTCTCTCGATCAGTCCTGCCATCTTATGCCCAAAGAGAGGTTTTCCCGATTGGGACAGGTGGATCCCTTCAGGCCCCAGCATACCTTGTCTCTCAACATTTTTTCCATGGTTTAAAACCCCAATATTTTGGTGGAGGCATCAGTCCTGGAGCCAGATGCTGATATCTGTTTTTTCTCATCAGCGTGTCCAGGGTCAGTTGGTCAGGGAACACTCCTGTTCAGCCAAGCCTGCCCACATGTATCCCTCGTGTCCCACCACTGCTTGCTTCCACTGCTGCTGGTGCTCCTCACAATGCTTCAGCATTCGTTGCAATCAGCAATATCTTGAAGAGCTTTGTGGGAAGGAAATAGAATACACATAACTATTTCTTTTCCATTTGATTTCAGGAACAACATGCCTGCAGCTTTCCTCACCTCCTTTGGTGCCTATAAAAGTACAGTAGATGCCACTGCCACGTAACATTTGCCCGCAACAGCAGCAGACAGAATGGTTCTGTGTGCCATTTGGAAGTTGTCAGAGAAAAAGAAGTGTCTGTTTGCTTTTCAAAGTTATCAAGACAGGAGCTTTCATACTTCTGTCAAAAAGAAACTATATAAAGTGGCCAAACACCTTTCTTGGAAAAATTTGTCCCCAAATAGGCCAGATTATTTTAATCTAGTATAGAATTTAAACTTCAGTTTTAAAGAAGTTTTATGATAAATATTCCTTGTGTCAGACCTTGTTTTTTCATATTTCAGCTTTGAAATGCCTAATGTGTATGTTGCCAGCTCTATCCAAGCTCATCACAGGATCCCACAATTAGAAATCTGAGATTCCTAGCAGAGCTGCAACATTACCTCTTTGGTGTTACCTTGATATTTCTAAAAATTCTCAAACTGGCTAAGGCTGACAAAGGAATGGATATTTGGGCACATAGCATGGACTCAACAACTTTTTTACCTCAGCCTTCACTTGCAACCTCTCTTCCCACACCTCTTGAGTGGATGTACCACAAGACAGGGTCTGGGGGAGCAAAGTCCCTCCCACTGTAAGAGAAGATCAGGTTCAAGACCACCTGAGGAACTGTTAGGATGCAATTTTGTTGGATGACAGGAAGGCCCACTTGCTTTCTAGCCAACCTCAGATGAGTCTGGGAGGCCAGGGGCGGTGAGACCAACCTCTCGTTTCAGGTTCGATCCCTTCAAGTGAGATTAAGACACAAACAAGGTCAGATGTCGTAAATTCACTTGTTTATTAACTCTTTGGGGGAAAGAGAGAAAGCAGAGATAGGAAAGGAGGGAAGAAAAGATGGAAAATTAAGCAAGAGATCCATATGGAAAAGCACAGACAGTCACCACCATGGATCCGTGGTGTCGCGAGGGTATCACTGGTGGTCAGCAGAGTCTTCAGTGGTTGCTTGCAGAGTCAGTGTTCCCCCAGGGTCTTCAGTGGTCACCTGCGGAGCTGGTGGTTCCCCCCCACGAGGTCTGAAGCTGAGGCCTTTTATAGGCTTCGTGCCTAAGGCACACCCTTGCGCATATATTTTGCATGCTTTTGCTGTTCTTTGTTCCTTGGTGAGCAGGCAGCCCCACCTGGGTGTCATGGTCTGCTGCTTCAGCAAGCCTGCAAGCCACTCTGCCTGCAGCAATGCTGATCTTCTCACATAAGCACATAAAAGAGCAAGCTTTGAGACAATTAACTGGCCATTCAGTCTCTCATGGGAACCTGAACATACATAAGTCCATGGGACCTGATGAGATGCATCCCAGGGTACTGGGAATCGGCTGATGTAGTTGCGGAGCCACTCTCCATGATAGCTGAAAAGTCATGGCAGTCAGCTGAAGTCCCTAGTGACCAGAAAAAGGGAAACATTGCACCCATTTTTAACAAGGGTAGAAATGAGGACCCTGGGAGCTACCAACCTGTCAGCCTCACCTCTGCCTGGGAAGATCACGGAACAGATCCACCTAGAAGCTATACTGAGGCACATGGAGGACAGGGAGGTGATTTGAGACAGACAACATGGCTTCACCAAGGTCAAGCCCTGCTTGACCAACATAGTGGCCTTCTATGATGGAGTGACTATACCAGTAGATAAGGGAAAAGATATGGATGTCATCTATCTGGACTTCTGTAAGGCCTTTGACAGCGTCTCCCACAACATCCTTCTTTCTAAATTGGGGAGATAGAGATTTGATGGGTGGACTGTCCACTGGATGAGGAATTGGCTGGATGGACACATCCAGAGGGTAGTGGTCAACAGCTGAATGTCCAGATGGAGATCAGTAACAAGTGGCATCCCTCAGGGGTCCATATTGGGATCAGTACTGTTTAATATCTTCATCAATGACATAGTGAGATTGAGTGCTCCCTCAACAAGTCTGCAAATGACACCAAGCTGAGTGGTGTGGTTGATTGGATGCCATCCAGAGGGACCTGGACAAGCTTAAGAAGTGGGCCCATGTGAACCTCATGAGGTTCAACAAGGCCAAGTTCACCTAGGTTGGGGCAACCCCTGGTATCAATGCAGGCTGGGGGATGAAGGGATTGAGAGCACCCCTGCCCAAAAGTACTTGGGGATACTGGTAGATGAAAAGCTGGATAGAAGCTGGCAATGTGTGCTCACAGCCCAGAAAGACAATCGCATCCAGGGCTGCATCAGCAGAAGCATGACCAGCAGATTGAGGGAGGCGATTCTGACCCTCTACTCAGGAGACCCCATCTGGAGCACTGCATCCAGCTTTGTGGCCCCCAGTAAAGAAAGACATGGACCTGTTGGAGCGGGTCCAGAGGAGGGCCACAAAAATGGTCAGAGGGCTGGAGCACTTCTCCTATGAGGAAAGGCTGAGAGAGTTGGGGTTGTTCAGCCAGGACAAGACAAGGCTCCAGGAAGACCTTATTGCAGCCTTTCAATACTTAAAGGGGCCTTATAAGAAAGATGAGGACAGACCTTTCAGTAGGGACTGTAGCAAGAGGACGAGGAGTAATGGTTTTAAACTAAAAGAGGGTAGATTCAGATGAGACATAAGGAAGAAATTTTTTACAGTGAGGGCTATGAAACACAGGAACAGTTTGCCCAGAGATGCAGTAGATGCCCCATCCCTGGAAACATTCAAGGTCAGGTTGGACAGGGATCTGAGCAACCTGATCTGGTTCAAAATGTCCTTGCTCGTTACAGGGGAGGTTGGACTAGATGACCTTTGGAGGTCCCATCCAACCCAAACTGTTCTATGATTCTATGACTTTACACATTTAAATGTTACTCTTTCAGTTGTCTTCTTGGTCAGATTCTTATGATGGCTGCAAAAATTAATCTCAAAGAAGAATTAAGTTGAATGAGAAGAAGCACATATACTTATTAATATGTGGAGTAAATTTTACGTCTACAACTCTCCAAATACCTATGTATGTTTCAAAGAGATTTTTGAATTTTTTTGCAATGCTCTGAAATGAGGAGCAGAGCTGTGGGACCGCAGGATGTCAGCTAGCATAGCATTCTATGCTAAACATGAGTAAAAGGACTCAGAATAGCTCTGAGCACGTTAATATGAAATCCCAATCTGAAAAACATTAAAATCTTCCAGCATCTTTCAGAGATTTACACCACCTGCATATGTAAGAAAATGTCATCCATCAGATTCTTCAAAGTAAATGACACTTGGATGCATCTTAAAAAGATGCACATTACTTCAGGACAAATTTTTAAATCTCTGCTCAGTTAACTAACATTATTTTGTAGTAAAAGTTACTCTTCAATTAACTTCAGTTACTATTAATAATATTCATACCTAATACAAATAGGTGCAACTTCACAGTTGTTCCTAGCTTTAAGCACCTTGAATCTTGGTTAAATGAAGCAAATCCCAAATTAGACACTGCAATCTGAAATTTCCTTGCTTCAAAGTTAGAAGTCCACAGTAAAGCTTGCAAAGAGGACACCAGAACACTACTCGGTCTGATAACTGGTCTCAAAAACCCAAAAGCTTTATCTTCATTAGGAATTAATAATGAATGAAGTATATGCATGTCTCCCTTTTCCAAAGATGAGATCAATCTTAGATCACTGAAACTTAGAGAATTTCTGACAGAACAATAATTATTTAATATTGGCATAGGAAGAGAAAGCTTGGATAATATTAATTCAGTCTTGCTATCAAAGCCAAAGCAAACTCTCCCAAAGCTTCAATCTTACTCTTCTGGTCTACTTTTAGCTGTAATTCAAAGTTCTACACACTTTATTTTCCTGTTTGAAAGTATAATGAATTGCCATTATATCATGAGAAAGCCTGATTGTCAAGCTGAGAAAGGGTGTTCCACTAAATTTTTCTAACCACAGTAAGCAGTTTTGCCCAATTTGAAGCAGATTTCACTTAACCAAAAACAAGCATCAGACAAAAAAATGAAACAATAAAAGTTCCTTTCCAAACACTCTTTTATTAAATTTGCATACACAGCACCATTAAATAATTCAGGAATTATTTTCTTATAATGCTTTCCTACTGATGAAGAAACTCAAATTTCAGTTTTGATCACACATGACAGACAATTCTAGTTCTACTGCATATTAAAAAAAGTGACACTGCTACCAAACCTGTAGTGAAAATACATTTCAAAGTAATAACATTACACGTAAATTAAAAAAGCAAAGATATATTTCTACATCTTTCATAGGAAAAAATATCAAAAATCGCTTCCAGGAAAAGACAAATTATGGAAGTCTAAAGCATTGCTTTTCACACAGCAACAGGTTGCCCAAAAAGCTGGTGGACTCTCTGCCCTAAGACACCTTCAAAAGTTATCTGAAAACAGTAGTGGTCAACTTGCTCTATGTCAGAATGTTTCAGCAGGGACATTGGACATGGTGACCTCCAGAGGCCCCTTCTGACCTCAGCTGTTCTGTTGTCTCGGGGGCTTTCCCTTCA
>BOSO01023200.1:3578-16938 GCA_018403395.1 Gorsachius goisagi | reverse complement strand
GGCCCGGCCCGGCCCGCGGCGCCAGCGGCGGGACCAGCCCGAGCCAGGCTGCCGGGACGCGGGGGCTTGGCCGCCGCCGTGTCGGGAGCGGGGCCCGTGGCCGCCCCTGGTTGCAGCGCCGCCGGTTGCTCCGTGTTTACCCCGGCCGGCCGGGAGGTGTGCTCCCGCAGCGCGGAGCGGGGGTGATGGGCTGGGCGAACAGTGGGCTCCTGACCGGCGTCCCAAGGCGGGGCTTAGGCAAGGTATCCCTCCGGGCGTGGAGGGGGGCAGGAGAGCCTGGGCAGACGTGCTGCGTAGCTTTATTAAACCGCTTTGTTCGTTTCTATCTGGGTCTGCTGTGCGCTGTGTAGCTGAGAAACGCGGCGTCAAGGCTGCGGCCGTTATCGTAGATAAAGTGGCGATCTCTGTGATTTCTGTAATGGTTCAAGTTTGACCAAAACCAAAAATAAAATCACTGCACTGTGCGCGATCACAACAGTAAATGCTTTCAGAACGATCAGGCGAATTCGGTGAAGAAGGTGATTTCGTGGGACCTTGAAAGATACTCAAGCTTTACATTTAGTGTGAAACAATGTGTATCAGTTGTCTTGGACGATACTAATTTGTTAGCATGGATATTGCCATCAGCCTGTGGCCCCTGGTGTTTGCATGGTGGGGCTGGACCTTTGCCGTGTGTCCAGGTCTAGCTCCCCGCAGCTGTCAGGGCAGAGATGGAGGCAGTCCCAGGCAAGAGGCTGGGAGGAAAGCTTTCAGACATGCGTGGTCCCTTGGATGGTTTTGTGCTTGGGTAGGTTTGTAACTCAGAGTGCTATTTCTCACTGCCTCTGGGCTGTCGTGAAGTTGGGAGATGCCCCCACCTGCTATGTGGTGTGGCTGTCATCTAACTTCAGGGTGGTCCATGTGCAGTTTGGGAGACCATATCGACAATAAACTTTATAAAAGTTAGTGTAATGCATGATAAGTACTTACTGGGGTTTTTTTTCTTAAACTTCATGTTTCTGTAAGGAACCTAGATATCAAGTGACAAACAAATCTCCTAAGTCTTTTGTACCAAAATGGTTAACAGTACATTACAGTTCAGAGGAAATACTAATTTTTGCCTATGTGGTCACGATTTCATGTTAAGTAAACATAATTGTGATTCTTTTACATAATCGCAATGAAACAACTATTAGTTTACATTTCCATGTAGTATAGAAGCATTGTCAATGGCAGTCGTTCCTCAGGGAGATTTCTGAGCAGGTAAACTAATTATATAACTCAAACGAGGTGTTTTCATAATCTCAGCCTTTTGTAAGTTGTTTCTTACAAACTGTGAGACCCTTGACCTTTGACTTTTTTTTTTTTTTAAAAAAAAAAAAAAGCATCCTGTAACGGAGCTGCAAACAAATTATTTATTTCAGGGCCTGGGCAGGTAGAAGGGTAAGCCTGAGCTCTTGCCTTGAAACTGTGCATACACGACACATTAGGTGTTTATACAAATTAAACTGAAATGCATTGAACTAATTTGAGGTGGTTGCAGTGGCTTTCCTGTTAGTTAGGATTTTTCCAGCAGAAAACTGTTTTTGCAAGATTGCAGCTCTTGGCAAGAAACTTGAGTTTTTCCCAGAATGGCTTTGTTGGGTAAACTGAAACAAAAGCTCTTGCTCTTGAACAGTTTGCTTTTTCTACTTTGCCTCCTGTTTTGACTTCTTCATTAACAGATTTTGTAAGGAACTTGGAGAAGGAGTTACCGTAGAACCAGGGAACATTTTTAAGTAGAATATTTTAGATCACAGAAGTTGCCTTTCACAGAACTTTTGATTTTTGTTTTCATGCCAAATAAAATTGATTTTTAATGGGAACTGTAAGAATTTTCTGTGAAATGTTAAGTTCGACATCTGATCAGCTCTGATGTTTTTGCAAGGGAGATTAAAGGTAAGGAAATTGTAGGGGTGTTTTTCCCTCCCTCTCTCCTAGTTAGCACCGAATATTGGACTCAGCCTATGGTGATGTGTTACAGAATCATTCCAACCTGTTCTCCATTCAAACCCTGGATTTCAGGATGTACTGTTTGTGTTGTATTTGTGTACCAACCAGTATGCTTACACTAAAAAGCAGCTGTAGCTGTTGGCCTCAGCCAGTGAGTCTCATCTCTAAACATCATGTCATGGATCCCTTAAATTTCTCCTGCTCCACCACCTATCAAATGGCAACTCTTTGATCTTTTGTGGGTGTAAACTGAGTGAAACTTCTCTGAAAATTGTAAGTGATGTCTGGTCATTTGTACTTGACATTTTAGAGACAGTCGATGCATTCTTCCTGGCGAAAAGCACAGTGCTTATGCCAATTCCTGTTGGCTTTTATTTCACAGCATAAGCTTTGGGTTTTTTTATTAACAGCTAGATAAAAGCTATCTAAAACTTACGTGTCTGACTGGTGCATTTTAAACTGGAGGACTCTGTTAGTGATGTGTCTTTAAAGTGCATTATGATTATCAGTCTTCAGAACAAGGCCATACTATTGGTCAGATGAGTTTTAAGATAGTGTATTTGTGTAGTGCTTTTGTTCATCCCAGGCTAGCAGCTGAGACACAAGATACAACCCAGTGACTTCTTGGAATTTGGATCTAATTACAGTCTTACATTTGAATCTGTTTGCCTGTGTAGTTCCTCAGTGATTTTTAGGCATGGGGATTGTAGGATTGTGGATCAAAATTTTTGTGCTAGTGACCATAAAACTTAATTCATTTCTCATTCATTAAGTGTTGATCAACGGCTGTTGATAACACTAGTGATGACCAGTGAAACTTGCTTTAGGAATCAGTAGAAATAAAGTTGTCTTGAGAAAGGAGCTTGTTTTATGTCAGATAACTAATCCTGCGTTATTTAAATGGATGCTCTGCTTACTGGTTAGAACTGTGACTGTGGTCAAAAGTCTTAGGGCTTTAAAAACTGGTTTTACTGTATGTTTAATTTAACCTTTCCTGGAAAAAAAGTTCAGAACTTATTAAATGTTTGTAGTGATAAGATTTATCAAGATACTGTATTTTTTAATTCTATTTTATCTGTGGCATTGAAGCTGGTTTCAGATACTAGTTATATGCCATTTATAAAGTTGTTCTGTTGAATGACGCTTGAAGCAATATGCAAGCTGCAGCCATTCCAAACACAATAAATTCCCACAGAAATTATCAGTCTTACCAATTTTTTCAGTTATTCTGAAGACTCAATATGATTAAAGTCATTAATTTTGGAGTAGGTGGGACTTGGGGGAAGAGCATTTTGGTTTCTACTCTCTGCCAACAAGCTAAAAGAGTTCTTATGTGCCTGTCTCTCGAGTGCTTTGTCTTGAAATGATAGCTGTCATAGTATTTGAAACTGAGCTTATATTAAGAGGTACTTTGCGATAGGAAGGAAATGGCTTTTGCATTTGACAAGTGTTTCTTTTCACAGTGATAATTCACAGGTGTTCCAGGCTAACGTTTTGCGAACCCGCAGGAACAGTACCACAGTTATGAATCGTCACAGTCTGGTAAGAAAACCACTAGACCAACTGCATTGGGTCCAAAGCAGAAGTGTGCAAACAGGATTAAAGAAGAAAATTAGATTGTAGTCTGTAAAAACTAATACCATGTGTTTTCAGAAATAAGGCTCTAGACTGTGACTTTAATATGCTGTAGCTATAGTGAAATGTTATTTATAGACCATTTGGCCTTGGAGAGTACTTATATTTCATTGTGATCATAATTTTGTTTATAAAATGCAAGCAGATGTTCTAAGATACAGTAAGAAAGGTAGTTCACAAGGAAATCTAATTACATAAATGTATTGTTCGGTAACCAGCGTGCTAATAATTTCTGATCTAAAAAAAAACAATGCAGTGATGTTCTGATCTTAGATTGTCTTTTATATAGTAAAGACACAATAGACTGTTGTAATCAACAACTGATGTAGCAAGATACAACTGACTGATAGAACATGAGTCTTGAGACTTCCAGGATGAATGATTCTGTGTCTCTTAGAGATCTTAATTTGCGATTCCAACTTCTGTCAGACTTCTCTTATTGCAACTTCCCAAATCTGAATTTTTAAAATATTAATCTAAACCCAGAGAAAATATTGCATATATTGTATATTAGTATCGTACAAATTGTGGTAGAAGGGTGTGATTTTGACTGATTTAGAACACGTGCACAGGGTCACATAGACAGCATGATTTGGTAACACTTAAAGGGTTAGGGTGAATGGGGTAGTTATTTCCCCTAACCAAAAGGAATTTTTAGTCAGACTTTCATGTATAACCAGAAATGTACCTTTTCCTCTAAGAAAGCCTTAAGAAACAGGTCAACACAGGATAATATCCAGCTGCATTCAGTTGATTATTAATGTTTTGGAAAAATTAGGTTATGTTGGGGTGGGAGGGGAGTAGTATCAATTCTCCTCTATGTATGGGAAACAAAGTCCCTGTCATGCTAACAGCAACCGTCCTGTTTTTCTTAGTTACTTTTTGAAGATGCTTTAGAAATAATTTGTTAGCCGCATGTTGAATGATAGTACTCTCCTATTTTGTTGACTGATGCCCCTTAGATAAAATTCTGTTTTAAAATCAGGACAGACAACTACTTCAGCAAAGGTTTGCATCTGTAACAGAACCGGGATACT
The DNA here is from genome assembly GCA_018403395.1 of Gorsachius goisagi. Lineage (NCBI taxonomy): Eukaryota > Metazoa > Chordata > Aves > Pelecaniformes > Ardeidae > Gorsachius > Gorsachius goisagi. Next base: position 12,295 of record BOSO01023200.1, on the reverse strand, counting down.
TATGTAAAAGTCTAGAAAGATTCATGGAAAAACCTTTCTCCTGCTAGGATATAAAACCCTATAGATTGTATTATGGTAAAGATTTCTTTAAACAACAGTCTCTTTCTTCATACATATTTTTAGGGTGGCAGCTTAGAGTAAATTTGTTTATGCTTGTGGTCAGACAAAAGGAGAAACAAAGGCGAAAGCTCAGTATATTGTGTTTACTTCTTGAAGATCCTCAGTCATTGGGCAAAAAAGATGCTAATTTAGGGTGCGTTACCCAGAACTTGCTGGGAAGCAGGAGCTGATTCACTGATGGGCTAGCTCTTCTGGGCTGAACCAGTGTTCCCATCTTCACGGGATGATGTTCTTAACCCTTCACTTCATTTGAAGGGTATTAAAAAGCATCCTGAAAGTTAACTTTCTTCTTTGCCCCCAGCTGACCAGGTGCTGACAAAATACAGTTGAAATTTTACTTATGCTAAAAATCAAGTGCTCCATTGACTGCTAGATCAGTGCCTTGTCCACTTTGAAATATTTTTTTGAACTATGGTCTGGTTTTCGGTTCTGTTGAAGATGACAGGGAGGATGGAATTGGAGAGGAACTTAAGCATAGTTTTATTATGTTAGAGATATTCTCTAAGGAGTTAGATGACATCTACTATAGTAAACTAAATTTTACAGTAAGTAGGTGATAAAGTGTACTTCAAAACCTACTTTTTTGTTCTTAGGAAAGCTAATCCAAGTTTCATTGCAGTGTAAGCTCTAATAAAGACGGTGGAAAGAGTCAGTAAGTGACTGAAACTCGGTTAATTTAGTATCATAAGTACAGGTAAAATTTTATGGTTTGTTAAACTTTGTGGAAAAAAAAAATTATTACTATTTGTCTAATCTGCGTTGTGTTTGCTGTCATGGGAACAACGGGAGTTGCTAAAATGCTCTGACAACTGAAAGCCATACCCTATCTAGCTCCATCTTCAGGGCTGTTGTGGTTGTCCCAGTTACTCAGCTGAATTCTAAACCCTTTCCCGAGTAGCTTCCCCAAGTCTCAGACTCCCAACTCTTTTTATAATGATGACTGCAGGGGCAGCTGTGCCATTTTGGCTGGGGCTTAATCTGCAGTTTTCTGACGCTATATGTAATTGCCAAGGACGAGTCAGCTAGGCTCGGTATCCGCTATCTATTTCATTCCAGAAGGTATCAGTGGCATCTAGTGAGTAAATGTTTTGGTGTTTTTTGTTTTGTTTGTGTGGTTGGGGCTTTGGTTTTGTTGTTTAAGCAAAGCGGTTTAGTCTGTGGTTAGGTGTTTAGGTACTATTTCAGCAAAAGTTGAGTTTTAAAGTGTTTTTTATCGTTATTACTATTTTTTAAAGCTAGGTAAGTTCACTGTTACAGTTCACTGCATGGCCCCACAAATGCTTGTGTTGGCAGAAGGCAAGGAGCACTGCAGGGGTGGCAGTGGAAGGGCAGAGGCACTGGGGACAGGTGACTGCTTACTTTGGCTGTGCTGCCTGCCAAACTGGCTCTTCTGAAACTTTACCTCCAGTGAAAAAGATTATCTAACATACTGGAGAAGGGAGAAAGGGGGAAGGTGTTTCTCTTCCATGTGAGAGTGTAATGTTTTTCATTAAGCTTTGTGCTTTCTTAAAACATTGGGGATTTCAGTAGCATAATTTTAACAAGTGCACTCAGTCTGCTTTAGCAAGTATCCTTTAAAAGTGACTGGGGCTTCTGATAGTTTCTTTAATTCACAAGAATTAAAGGACTACAAACAGGGAAGCAGTGAGTGTTAAGCATTGACAAAGCAAAGATGACTTGTTGGAGATGGGATGTAGGATCCTCAGAGTTAATGGGTTTAGTGCATTAGAACATTTGACTGTCTTTTTATAATTTTTATTTTATACTGCGAGCCACTGGTTTCGTATCTATTCTATTAATGGCAAACCTTAAAGTATGTGGATGACAGTCATAAGATTAGAATATAATGAGTGGAACAAATGCATTTTTACTGTGGAGTGACAGAGTGAATAGGCAGGAATGTACTATTGTCTAGATCCTTTTCTCTGCATGAGAATCAAGGTCAACGCAAGGTCCACAGCTTGGAGGAATTTTTATTAGCCACATAGGATTTTTTGGAGCCTCGTATAATAGTAAAGCTGACCTAAACTGGACTTAAGAAGTAGCAAATCCAAACACTGTAGCCGTTAGACTTTAGTAGTATATAGTGTGATGACTAAATTCTGGCACAGACGTTAGATGTCCTCTGTGAGTCTGATAGGCTAGTGTCTTTTGTGAGAAAAACGGTGTGATGCCTTGCTTTTTGTTGTTTTTTAGGAGGATTCTGGATATATGAACCATTAATAGCCTTTGATAACTGACCATATCCTTTTGTGTAAGACAGCAAAATCTGTGTGTTCTCCATGGCACTGATTAGAAGATGGTGCAGTAAATGGTTAACTGAATGTTTGATAGTTATCCAGCTTTAGCATAATGAAGAGCTCTAGTAATGTTTCGTGAAGCAGATGAAGCCTCACACTGCATGAAGTATATAAACACTTAGTAATAATACAGACCTTACTTGCTGAGCGCACATCTGTTTTAAAAAGACACCTTGTTTTTTGGAGGGGTTGTCAGCTTACAGAGAAGTAGTTAAACCTCTATTCAAAGCTTCAGCTTTAACTTTTTGATCCCTGAATGGGTTATGACAAAAGTCAACTGGGGGTGAAACATTTGAGGGATGAGAAATATATGAAAGAAAATTATATTTTGAGAAAATAATAACTTTTAATTACTTGGTTTTGAGTATGCAGTTTTAGATTATAGTATTCCAGTGAGATCTTGATACAAAACTGACAAAATTAACAGAAGACTATTTTTAGTGACATCTTCTCTGATTTCACCTGAAGTGGTGAAGCTCTTGAGAAACCATAAGGAAGGTGTTTAGCTCTTTGTTAGCCTTCTAATAGCTGATTTTTTTTTTTTTTTTTTTAACCTGTCGAAGTACTGGTTTATTTATAGGCAGACAACAATCTGGAAACCTTTCTGCACAGTGTGTGGTTTTGGCTTTGTATTTTTAAATGAACTATTGGGGAGCCTTCCGAATCACTTAAATTAAAATATTCTGGATCACTTAAATTAAAATATTTATGCAACCGTAAATATTAAGGGTGGCAGTGTGCTGGTTAAAAGCAGCTTCATTCTGCAGGGAAGGCTGTGAATTCTAGTTGCCTGGAGATGAAGTGAAAGGCAGGCTGATACCAATTAGCATCTGTGAGCATACAAAGCAGTATAATATGGAGATACATATTATCATGTTCTTGCTAGGAATTAATGTAGTTTATGTATACTGAGAATGTTATGAATGCAGGGGGATTTTTTAAAAAGAAAAAAACCCAACATATATTTTTTTAGTTTGGGGTACCACTGTAGAGTGGTTACTAACATTCCTGCATCTTTTCTCTCCCTTCTCCTGTAGTTTGTAAGTGTTTCAGTTGTATGTGGCTTTGTTTTGCAGTTTGTGCCATCATCTCCTATCCGTATTCCTAGCAGCCGTCTTCATCAAATCAAGCAGGTAAGCACATATTCTAATTTTTTTTTGTTTTAAATTCTTTCTAGGTGGTTGGGTTTTTTGCAGTTAATGTGTGATGTTCTTCAAATGGCTATGGATCTTACTTTGAAGCTCTAGTACAGAGTCTGCAGCAGTCTATCACTTCAAGGTGTTTTCAAAATTAAAAGCTGTATCTTGCCTGCAGAGTTCCAAATTTCACAAAGTAGAATGCAGCTTAGAGAAGATTTGAGCAGAAAGAGAAATCTTAAAATGGACATTTTAGAAAGGAAACCTTTAATGTAAACCCTTAGGGTAAAGTTTCACCAAGTTTTTGGCAGTAGTGCCAGCATAAATATTCAGGGCCAATAACAAAATGTTCCTTAACTTGCGTTGGTGCAAGACTTTGTGCAGCCAGAAAATGAACTGGATAAGGAAGCACTCTGGCTAAAAAATAGTTTGGACTCTTCTGGCTGGGCTATTTTTCATCTGTATAATTTTCTTATCCAGATCACTGTACTTGTGCTGTCACAGCATGAGCGGAGGGGGAAGGGCACCAGAGCAAACACTGAGGGAGGGAGGTGTGTGGCAAATATCTGAGTAGTCTTAAATAGCACTGCTACCAGACAACAGACCGCAGTCTAAAGACTCAAGTTTTAAAATCAACAGGCTCAAACTTTTGTGGCTCTTCCATTTTATCTGTCGACTTTTTGACAGTAGAATCTTTATAAAATTGGCTTGAAGATGCCTGTTTGGGTTTTTTTTTTAGTAACTTTTTTTAACTTGCTAGTTTTCAATGAACAAGCTTGATTTTTACAGGGTGAAAAGTTAAGAAAATAATTTAATGCTTCAGACAGCATTTTCAGAGTTTGATGTCTGAAGTGAACGAAGGCACTTCTGCTTCCCACCTCAGCTATTTAACGTGCATACATAGTAATCCTAAAGAAAATAACGGCTTGCTTTCATTATGTGAATAATTTACTGGCTTAAAGAGACTCTGAAGCATTCGGGTCAGTTGTAGAGCTGTTTTTATCAACATAAAAAAGCTTAAGATTAAAATGTAAATGTGATGACAGCAAGGGAATGAGCTACTGTGGCTCTGCTGTATTACATGAAGCTTGATAATTCAGTTTTTTGGAAAATACTTCTGTGTTCATGCTTGTTCCATACATTTATTGAAGCAAACAATGACATTTCGTAACTTGTGTTTGATCATTAAACTCACAAGTTGAAATTCCATGTCCTGTATACTTACTGGCACAGATGGGAACCTGTGTGATTTACTTCTGATCTCTTTCAAATCTTAGCAAATAATCACACAGTTGAACTATGTTAGTAAGACCCATCCTACATATGATGAAGATTGTGAAGATGTTGAACTTTTATTCGTGAACTGGACTGAATTAGGAAATCTACTCATTCACTCAGCGGACTGGACAGTATTCCGTTAATTTTAAGGAACGGCATCTACCTAAGAGGAGCCTGAGTCAAGTTTGTACTTCAACTTGGTGTTAATGTTTAGTTTAATTTTACATCTTTGATCTATTTTAATAATATTTTATGGATGTTTTTAAAAAAAAAAAAAAACACTAAATCCCAAATTCATTTTGTACAGTGCACTGTATTGCAAATGAAATGCTGACCAGTGTCTGGTTAGTTACTAATCCATAGAATAGGGTAAGAATCCAGCCATGCTTTTGATGATTACCTGCTCTAGCTTCCACTTTGTGAAATAATATTTTGCAAGACTGCACAAAGATACTCTAGCATATGCAGAATTTTTGGTTCATATTATCATTTTTCAGTTTTATAACTACCTCTTGGATAGTAATGAAAATAAAAAAGCTGCTTGAGAAACAACCAACTCCCATAAGCACTTCTTATGTGATGGTGTCTCTTGCTACATCTCTTTCCTGTCCTTTTGCCCTCACTCCTTTTCATGTAGTGAGAGCTTAAGTTTATTGTTGCTTAACCAAGTTGAATTTAATTTTTCACATACTGAAGTGAAATGAAGCAAACTTTTCTGATTTGCTGTAGCAAAGCTTTTTTTTTTTGTCTTAATTTTTCATTTGCTAATTTTTTAGGAAGAAGGAATGAATTTGATGAACAGAGAAACAGTACGTGAAAGGTAAGCAGTAAGGCAAACTACAATACTTAATGCAGTCTTCTGTGGGCCTGGGACAATACATTTCTTTTCTTCTTTATAGAGAAGTGCAAGTAGCAATGCAGATGAGCCACTCATGGGAGGAGAGCTTGAGCCTGGTAATGCATTCATGCTTTAATTTGTGTTTCTATTATCAGTATCAGGACACTAGAGACTCTCTCATGTCAACATTTTCTTTTGTAGTTTGACCTACAATTAAGGTGTTTGTATATAACTGCCTTTGATCAGCAATTTTTCACACCAACAAGGCATAGAATTATCAGTTGTTCGAGGATATATGTGGGTTCCTCGGGCTGGTATGTGAAAAGAAAATTGCATGGATGTCTGCCTGTTCAAATTTTCTTCCATGTTCTGACACTCACCACATAATGTTTAAGGCTTTTGTTGCTTTTGTGGAGCTTTTTTTTTTGTTAAGCTTAGCTCATAAATGGCTACCTAAAAATTATTAATATGATGGAGGATAACTTTGGAATCTTACTTAATTCCACACCAATCAGTCCTTTTCATGTTAAGGTACTTGCTGATAAGACTAATTATATGTACTATTTACAGAGCGACAATGATTTTGAAAAATCATCATCACCAAAGCAAGTTGACTTTGTCCCAGTTTCTCCAGCTCCTTCACCTACCAGAGGAATAGGGAAGGTGAGCAAAATGTGGTAATAACGTTTTTATCTTGAGTAGTGCTCAATAAATTCAACCAAATTAGTAGCAAAAGATTAAGCCACATGCTCCTTTATACCTCAGCTGCAAACGAGAAACTAGAGAGTAAACAAAAAAACCCTAAACCCCCAAACCAGCTAGCAGTTGCATATTTTGTGGATGTGAATTTCTGTGGATTGTTTGGCTGTTAATCTGTGGTTAATAAACCTTATGCTTTATTTGCCTGCCTCTTGGAATAAGAGGAAGGGGCATGCATTCTTATTTTATGAACCGTAGTCTGTTTAACCAGACTATGGTGAAATAAATCCTTGTCAATTTGCATGTACTCTGCGAGGCAATGCAAATTGTCCAACTCTTTAAGAATTAAGAAAATTAAGAATTTTTCTTAATTTTTTTCTCAGCAATGTTTTTCACCGTCTTTGCAAAGTTTTGTGAGTAGCAGTGGATTACCTCCAAGTCCTAGCCCAAGTCCAACAAGGCGATTTTCAAGGTGAGTACCAGATGATATCAATAATAGAAAATTGGCACAGTTTGTTCCCAGTAGGCTTTTGAAAGACCACAATTTGTTATATACATAATTGATTTCTGATCACAAATACAACTTTATATATTCATGTAAACTTTGGGTTTTATAATGCTCTAAAATAAGCCCAAACAGATTTAGGGTTTGTTACTGATTCTGCTTTTAGTTGCATTTGATGCTGTTTTGAGTGATGTGGGCATACAATTACATTTTATTAGGCCCTAAGAGTTAAGCAAAGTAGTACTGCCTGTCATCTGAGATCTACCCAGTGCCCAGATGCGAGCTTTTAGACTGCCCCAGCTGTGAAATAATGTGATTAAACTTTCTCTTAAGGTCTATGCTTCCTGGTCTTTCTTCAGAAAAAAAAAAAAGACTTATTTTGGATAAGCTGTTTTAATGCCTATTTTCTTAGTGTTTTCCACTTAATAGTTTGTTATATGAATATATTTTGATTTTTTTTTTTTACATGTTTTCAGGCCTCCTTTGTTAATGTTGATGTCAGTATAGCATATGCCTTCTTTTAGCAGGAGAAGCCAGAGTCCAATTAACTGCATTCGACCAAGTGTTCTTGGGTCAATAAAAAGGAAAGGTACAGTATTTGGTTTTGGCTAATATAAGAAGTCAATTTGTTAATTTTATAATGATCCATCCAGCTTTCTTCATAACTCTGTTCAGTTGGCTGATGGTTCAAAGAGTGGCTGGAAATAGAGGATGTTACAGATGACCAAATAAATTGAACTATTTATAGGGATAAAACAGACAAATTGATAAATCTGTTTTTACTATTCTGTAAAACTAATAGTTGTTCTGTTCTAATGCCTCTCCATTGCTGTAGTCATATAGATCTATTAAGAAAATAAAGTAAGCTGCTTAACAAAACAAGCATTACCACTATTGGTATATTTAACTTCACATATAGAAAATTTTCAAAGTCCTGGCTAACTGAAGCACACAGGTGAAATCATCTTTCTGATGACTTCAAATCTACAGTAAAAACCCAAAACTGTTCCAGAGACCTGGTGAACAACTTCCTGCTTTATTGGAAATATTTCTCTATCTTACTACGTTGTTCTTCATGTTTAACTTATTTTATTGCATCTGTTTTTAAATATATCTTCATGCTTCACCTTTGTAACAGAATGCTTCTGGCTCTGAGACAGCTTATTTTAAAATACTTTTATCTGAGTTCTGTTGTAACCTGTTTAAGCATATAGCTATCCTCCCTTCTTCTAGTGTATTTGGAAATCAAAGTCTATTTATAAGTTTAGTAATAATCCTGGACTTTGTTTATGTTGATTGCAAGAGGAAAAGAAGCTTTCCTTAGTCTCAGCTTCTCTACTTTGACAGAGCTAGTTAGCGAACTGATAGCTGAATAAACTGGGGAAAAAAAGTATTCTCTGCTACAGAAGGTTAAATACCTGATACCTAAGCCTCCGTTTTTAACTCACTAAACTTTCCTGAAGCTTAGACTAGAATGTTTCCAAGAAATAAACAGTCTTTAAAATGTCATCATTGAACTTCTACGTTTTACATATACACTGCAATAAGCTTGAACCTTTATGCTGTTTGCTCTGTGGAAGTACACTGAAAGTAGATTTCAGTTTAAATGAGTAGTAATCTTTTATCACTCCTTATCTCTTACCAAAGGTGTAACAGAGGTAGAAGATCATCCAAAAAGATTATTCCAAGGATCCACCAACATGCTTATCCCTGAAGTTTCACATCAGGCAGACCTTGGGGGATGGTAAATGCTGTGCTATTTATCGTGTTGATTTCATCAGAAGCACTACAAGTATTCTTTAATCTAGCAATGCTCATGCTTGAAGTTGTTGGTTTGGGGT